>JAUMHM010083836.1:0-12940 GCA_032362435.1 Melikaiella ostensackeni | reverse complement strand
GAAACGTTTTTCTTCTCTTGACTTTTTTTCATATCGTGCATTGTTTGGCTTAAAATTCTTATTTTCGTTTTTTTTTTTTGAATTTTGGAAATGCTGTAACTCTCACAATTTTCTTTTTAGCGAAAAAAGTCATAGGGATAAATTGTTCGAATTTATGAGTACTATGGATATCCGTACATGGAATTTGTAAATTTGATAGAAAAGTAGTCTCAAAAATTTTTAAAATGCTCCCGCTTTTTGAATTTTTATCCAAAATGGCTGGCTAACGAACTTAACCTTCAGTTTTCGACACTAAAAGAGTGTACCAAAGGCTAATCCAATAAATTCATTCTTTCAAAAGTTATCATGCTCACAGATAGACAGACAGATAGACATACAGACAGACAGACATATTCGTAAAAACCTGTTTTTCCAGTTCAGAGGGTCTCAAAACGTGGACATTTGACAAAAACGGGGGGGGGAGGGTCAAATTTTACACAAATCTAATACCTTTTCTGATGAGAATGTAAAAATATACACAATGGGCTTTGATTTTGATATTTTGCTGTAAGATAATAATATACCATTTTTTAAGCTGAATTTGATAATAAAATAATTGTAAGGCCGTTTCTTGATGGAAACACCCTATCGTTTTTTATGAAAGCGACTAAAAGTATGCAATGTCTCTCTGTTATGATACTATATTATTCAGCAGGACATGTTTATTAAATTCACAATCGTTCATAAAGATAGGTTGAAATTATGAGAAATCTTCAGAAATTTCTCAGTTCATTCATGTTTCTACAAATAAAATTGTGTTTCTATAAAATATTCATTCACCCGCAATTCAGTATGAACCTTTTTGTTGAGAAGCTCCATTTTTTAATAACTGTCAGCATTTCTTCAATCAAACGTCTTTAACCCTCTGGTCTACACCATTTTTCGTCGCCAACGCTGAAGTACACCCGGGTCACCAGTGACCCAGAAAGTTTTATTCTATATAAAGATGGTTCAAGTTTGTCGGTTTTGTATTATATATAGTGAATTGAAATCGCCATACTCTCCACTAATAGAATATTTGAGTTAGAACATGATATGTTTACCTGGAAGAAGTTATTTCGAAAAGCAAACAAGAAGACGCGTAAAATAACTTTTTTTTGGTTTTTTACGAAACTTCTGTTATTTTTCATGCAGTTGAAAAAACCCGGTTTGTTTCGTGATCTGGAGACTTCACTCTACAAGACTATATACACGGTTTTTATAAGCTTTCCAAAAAGTATATTCATTTCAGACTATAAATGTGGACTTTGACGAAAATGACAAAAATTATATTTTTGGCTGAAATTTCTCTTAGACTTTGAGTTTTTGATATATAATGAGTGTAATAGGAAGCTTGAAGTATAAGATGAGGAAGTACAATGCATGAAAAAATTGCAAGTTGAAAGATATTCTATTAAACGCAAATGGTGAAAAGAACGAATTTTCTCAAAAGATTTATATTTATTTACTGAGTACAAATTCTATGAACCTTAAAAACATAATAGTAAAAATATAAAACCTTAAAAACTACGAAAGATAAAACTAATTTTCAGAACAGTTAACACAGGGCATCCTTTTCTTTTGAGTTGGCTTCATTTTCCTCACGCTCCTTTTCCTCCAATAGATGCAGAACATGATCTACATCTCTGGCGGCCATTCTCAACATAACGAACAACACAAAATTATTTGAAAATACTAATGTTTGCGATAATATTTCTCTGTTTACCGCATGCCGAAAGTTTCAGTCATACAATAATGGCGCAATAAGAGACTTACCTGTTTTACAGCGCCTTCCCACCACCATTTTATATGAATATTTTTTGTTTTTACTAAAACACCTTTATTTCGTCGCACAACACTATTTCAAATCAAAAAATACTTCACAAATTTTTCACGGAAATTTCAACTCATTTTCTACAGCTGGGCCATAGGTGACCCGAAAAAGCAGTTTCGTGTGTGTCACTCGAAAGCCAAGGCCCAACTAAGGACGTCACTATACCAGTCACGTAGGCCCTATTTTCCCCTAATTTTCAGCATAGTGCTCTCCTCCACCGAGGCGGTCCCTCAGCGGAAATGCTAATTATGAGGATCGTTTGGGTCACCAGTGACCCAGGTGTAGACCAGAGGGTTAAGAATATTAATTATATACACTTCGAATGACTCAGATTTACTGAAGTTATTTCCTATTGATGTTCGAGAAGAAGTACCTTAGCTTCTGGAAGCAATGGTCAAATATGGACGAACTGAGAATTTTTGAACATTGTTCAAAATTCTGAGCTATTTTCATGAAAAATTGTTGAAATTATATAAATTTTCAGCCGGATAATAATTTATCATAACATAGAGACATTTTTTAAAAGTTTTAGTCGATTTCATGAAAACATAAGGTGTTTTCGTTCATAAACGTCCTCAGATTAATTTGCATATTATATTTGTTAAAAAAATTATAAATTGCTATCTAACAGCAAAATTGCACAGTTGAATCCCATTGATTATACACTTTTGATTGATTATGCTAATGAAACGAAGTATATCTATCAAAACATGGCCAAATTATGCATTTATTCACTGAATTTCTCAACAACAATTACAAGTTGTTAGATATTAGTGATATATAGCAAATGGTGCTACTGGAAAGGTATAAGAAATCGCTTCCTCTAAAAAAACGAAAACCATATGTTTGAAAATGTCGAAAAAATGAATTTGTTCATCAAATTTGTTTCAAGAAAGAAAAATTATTGATCAATATCAAAGTATCACAGCGGGATGTGTTGTAAACATAGCTGCAATTGATTTTGCGAAAAGAAAAACGAATTCATTGTAGAGTAAATGATAATATTAAGCGTTTGTTCACTAATATAGTTTAATTAAATAACATTTATTCTCAAATATCAATGAATCCCATAAAATAACTATAAGCGAGATATTTATTAATGATTCGGTTAAAAAAAGAATCTACATTCTTGAGAATCACGAATTTATGCATTTGTTCAAGTGATTAACAAGTGGCCTTCATTTTTCAGAAGTCATATTGAAATGTTTTTTTGCTCATTTTCACACAAAAATACTTATCTGGAGAAGATGAATATCGCTTTTACTAAAAAACTAACTTCTGCTGAGTAATTTGCTTATAAAAATTGTAAACAATTTTTTATTTCTCTTATGTGCTGGACGTCATTTATGATAAGTTTTCTCACTAATTCTGTGTATTTCTGACTAGATTGGATAACGTCCTACAAAATTGCACCCGCGAAAACAAAAATTAAAGAAAGAAATGTCATTGGTAAATAAAGAAAAATTAATATCTTTTTTGAAGATATGCCTCAGAAACTTTCTTAGAAGTTATTTAATTTTCAATTAACAAAAAACATCTGAATTGGTCAAACGGTTTTCGCTAAAAGTTCATTAGTCCACGGGTGCTACATTCGGCCCCACTGTGTGCCTGCCACCTACTTTTACTAATTTTAAATATATTATGTCGATCGAGGTCGTCTCACAATGAAACACGGGAATCGACCGTATATCACGTAACGCTTTTTTTCAAATAAAGAAGCTAATGACATTACCGTGAAGTTCAAAGAGCATAACGATATAAGTAAGAGAAAATCGTGTTACGCAATATATGAAAGGTCCCTTGATTAATATGAAATTCAGTTGGAACTAAACAAATAAATAAATATATATGATTACTTTTTTCATTTTAAAGCCATCACAACTCTACTTTTGGTCATCTTTGCAGCTCCTGTACCTAAAAAAAAGGACGTAAGTTTTACCTTCCTCAGAACATTTTACTAAATTTCTATTATATATAATACATGATGTCTCAATTCTTCCCATTATGAATATAAATAATTGATTTTGCTGAAGCTAGAAGCAGTAAAATTATTATAATGAAGATACGTAAAGTATGCTGCTAATAGAATGTACTTTTCAAGAAAAATTTCAATTATATGGAATTTGTGTGGAATTTGAAATTATCAAACTATAAAATCTTTCATAAATATTACTAATACTAATTAAAATGATGTTTCTTGTAGAGTTGTTCAATCGCTCAGACTTGTAAGTGCAGCGTAAGTAAAAAATATTTTACATGGTCTCTTTCATTTTGGAAACGACTGATTTTCCGCAAAACCGTGAACTAAATGAAAATATGTTTTCAGTTCGGTGAATATGCCAACATTTGTACTAATAATGGTTGTGGTGTTACCGTATTAGGACCTATAGCATACCAGTGCTACCTTAACTGCGGAGTATGTGAGTTGTGTAAAAAGACATTTTCATATTTTCTGGGGATCAATTATTCAAATATCTCAATATACGGCTTCCACAAATGATTTCTTTTTGAAAACCTAAACATTTGAAACCTGTTTAGCTTGAACATTATGAAGATAAAAATGTTTAATTTCAAAAGATTTAATGCGAAATTGTTTACTTTGACCAATTTATTTACATTCCAAATGTCATATATATACCGCATTTGTTCAGAATTATCAAATTTCAAAAAAAAAGATCATTTACTGTAAAATAAATTTGAATAACTATTTCAGCATTCACAAAAGTAAATCCCTCACAGTGTCCTGGCAACTCGCCTGGCAATCACTCAGGGTCAAACTTTGGCGGATTTCCCGGTAAATGAAGAACCAATGCGACTGAAAATACTTTCTGATTTTTATCCAAGAACTAATAGCTTTTAAGCTGCCTTTACCCTTAAACTAATACTACTAGAAACACATTTGTAAATTTTATCTCAATAATGATTGTTTAAAACGTACTTTAACTTCGCTTTGTAAAATTGGAATAAAATGAAATAGGAGCATTTAATTGAATGAGGCGCTGATAATTTATATTTTTATTCCTATAACATCGGAAAGCATCATCTTAAAAGATGTTTCTAATTTTGAATTATAAACGTTTTAATGATCCTTGCGATCATTTTCGAGAAGAAAAAAAATGTGAGGAATTTTTTATTCGAGATTGAGTCTTTGACTCAAAGTTGAATTACACCGATTCTCTACTTTCTCACATCAATGAAAAACGATGCACGGAATTGCAATAAAATTAAAGCTGTTTATTGCTTTAAACTTTTTCGTGTTTGCAGATAAAAAATGTTTACGCAAGTGAGATCTTAAAATCGTTTGCATCTGCTTCGGATTTTGAATGTAGATAACCACGTAAGAAATCGCAATAAGATTGAGGCTTTTGTTCATTTCATATTTTCGGGACTTACGTGCTATTAAAGTTTGACTTCCAGTTGGCAAAAAAATACCATTTTTCACAAGTTGCTGTTTTTTTGCACTGAATATATGCATAAGGATGTATTTCATTCGCATGATGGGGGATCTCTTGTTCTGTCGAATGACCCGAAGAAATTTTTAAAATTTCAAGAAATTCTGAAATAGTAGCGCTTTTTGATAACATTTTCGAAATTCATTTACTTGAAAAGTCGTCATTTTGGGAAATTTATTTTTTATTTTTTGTCAGCTCTCTGACAATATGCACTACATTTTCTGTGAAACATTTCTTCTGCAAACAATGAATGTTTTCAATTTTTCCGCAAACTCTAAACAAAAAAGATGAAATACATTTCGGGAGTTTTTGTTCCGAAAATATGAATCTTAATCAAAAGTGGATCGAATGAGAATTTTTTCATTCCAAAAGCACGGGAAAAGTGGCACTCGCTTTCTTCAAGTTCCGTAGTATCACTTTCTGATTCATGAAAAGCGTGTCGAAGCGTTTTAAAATGGAAAAACAGATGACAACTGCATAACTCTAACATTCAAAATTACATTTTAAATAAAAAGGCAGATTCATCAACTGTTAATATAGCTACATGAATTATGGCGATTCCTTGTTAGTAATTCTTTCGAACATAACGTGTAATTCCTACACGGAGAAAAATAAAAATTTTGGTGGCGGAACGATTGCTGAACAACATAAAAAAGATGTTCAAGTCGGAACGAATGCACTAATAAAGGTTGCATTCCTAAATATTTTAGTAGCTGTAATAAATTAAAATGAGTCATAAATATATTCATAAATGTTTGATACGCTTATGGAAGTGAATGCTATCAGATGTCATACTTTTATTCTTGTAATCGAAGAAATCATTATTAAGGCATTCTTATTATCGAATACACTTTAAAAATTGAATCTCAATTCAAAGCTTTGTGCGTATTTCATGAAAATACAATTATCGTTTTTCTAAATTAAAGTACGCTGGCCTATTTTAGAATTGGATTTTAAGATAGAAATAAATTTTGAGGAATGATCGTTGAAATTACAATTACAAAATTAAAGCTTACTATGGTGTGCAGTTATGATGGAAATGCTTAAAAAGTGCGCCGCAGTATGAATTGCGGAACGCACTGTAGACTTCGAAATGTTAGGTTCGCTCATTCCAATACGTCTGGTAGTCAGTCCCATACGGTCAGTAGTTTAAAATTCGGAAATCTTTTGTAGCCAGCTTAATTTTTTTTGTAATATAAAATTGAATAATAACAATCTTTTTTTATTCTTTAAAGTAAGCTTATAGTACCGGATTCATACTTATTTACATCAAACTTCATTTTAACATTTTCAATAATCTCAGAAAAATATATTTTTATTTAAAATATTAATATCATGTTAAATAGGCACTACATTTTAAGTATTAAAATAAAATAAAAGTTCATGGACTCTAGGGATAAATTAAGAAGTGATTAGTTAATGTTTTTAGTATTATTCATTCATTTCATTCATGGATAGTGATAGTTCATATATTTAAGAATATCCTGTAATCATTTGTGAAATCTTTCTGGATTACGCATATTAATTGAATTCCTATACATTTGCGTACTATTTTTACACATTTATATATCCAGAAGGACTGAAAACATCATTCATAATAATATCGCGAAATTGTAAAAGTATATTCGGATTTTGAAAACAATTTCCTAGATTTTGTATTCTAGTTGATTGAAATTGAAACATTCACAGGCGGATAATAAATTTTGGTTATTAAAGTATTATTATGATGCTTTGATGCAATGTAGGGACAAATGCTTTAAAGAATTTGATATTTAAGGACTCGACCTCTAGAAATAACCTCAAACTAATGAACGTTCTATAGAAGCAGGAAAAAAAGAACCAGAATCAATTTCAATGCATTTCGGAAGACGCAGCAATGCATTTCTTCGAAGGAATTGGTTTGGGTCAAAATTATTTGTCAAATGATAGTTATTTGACATTTCGTGTTCTTTCAAATCTTACTAAACTATCATAATATTTATTAAATCCTAATGAGCAATAGTTCACTTTGTTCATTAGAACGTTTTATCCAATTCTGTTTGTTGAATTTCATTACCAGTAATTTTTTTAAACAGTTGACTGTAAACATTTGTTGACTTAGCGAATCCTAATTAAATAATTTTTTATAAAATTCATTCGACTGCATTGCAGAATATCTTGCTATGAACAAAATGAGATATGGTCTATTAAAGTTAGACGCAAGTGACGATTGTTTAGTAGGAGTGAAAGAAACACAAAATGTCAAATAACTATTATTGAACAAATAATTTTGACTCAAACTAAGTTTTCCTAAGAAATTTATTTCTACCTCTTTCAAAATGGATTTAAATAATTTTCTTTTTTTTATGCTTTTATAAACTAATATGTAGTTTAAGGTCATGTAAGGGCTCCATGTAGTAAGAAAAATTATACCTAGAAACATGCAGAGATGCTTGGAACGAAGGCTGAAATTGCCAGGGAATTTTTTTTCAGGATTTAAGTAGATATCCTGAATGCTGGAAAATTCTCAAAAATTTTAATTTATGGTCTATTCTTAATATGATTAAGATTTTTCGAGACTTTAAAATTTCAACTTCTTTTTCGAAAAAAATTTATGCTATCACCATTATTTAAAACAACATTTTTTTCATCGTGGTGAATTTCATGGATTTGGGGTTTCAGAAGAAAGCTATTTTCATATTTAAAATACAACAAAAAAGAAAGATTTGAGTTCTAAATATTTGAAACATTTAAAAGAATTCGAGCCTCGAATTTGTCAGTTTTAAAGGAATTGAAAAAATGTGATTTAAGTTTAAATTTGATCACATAATACATTATTTTAAACCAAAGACCAGTTTTACTTCATGGACTTCATGGAAAATCTATTTTACTATTCGTTAAATTGAACTTCGTCAACGGATTCACTAAATGGTTGTGGTATGACAGAAATTTCTTTACCTGAAGATATTATAGAATTAATTGAAAGACTTCAATATTGACACGGGGGTTTCAGCCAGGAGCAGGTATTGATCTTACGCAACTATAAAATGATTTGCGATTTTTTTAAGAAAAGAGAACAGTAAATCCCACAAAATTACTCTAGGTACTTTTGTTAATTTCTTTTCTTATGATTTCAGATAAATCACATTGCTGGCATGTTAAATGTTGTTCAAACACAGGTCTCTACTCATTCAGAAAATTCTCAGTTTATAACATTAACATTACAATTTAATCCACTGAGTACTGGAAATGTTTCAAACGAGTTAATTCCTCCAGTGACTGATTCTCTGCAGGAGAATTCAAATTCTGTTGCTCAAGAAACACAGCCTGCCACTGCTGAAAATAATGAAGTATCAAATGATACAACTAATACAATTCCATCACAAAACGCAATCACTAATGCAACATCGACTGATATTACTGTAAGTTTTTTTTCTTCAAATCCTCTTCTTCAACATAGTAATAATATCGAAATAAAATTTCAAAATTTAATCTAAAGTAAAGTAGAAGCTATAAAGTTTGTTAGTGTCGTCTTAAAAATTCCAGAAAATGAATAAATATTTATTTAATGATATTGCACGGCCTAAGAGCAAATCTTTTAATCGATTAGGACGGGTTAGCTATACTCAATGCCTATCGAAAGTAATGATGTATTAGTTCCTCTTGTGAGAGAAAGTCTTGTTTAGAAAATAATAAAGAGAGAGGAAGATATTGTTTTTGGTACTTCTCAAACAGAAGACACTGCTTCGCAGCTTATGTAAGTTTTTTATTTGCTAATAAATACTAATTTACTAATAGATCTTGATATTTATATTTATAAGTTTGAATTTTTGTATGTAAATATACGCGAATTGTTCGTTTCTTGAAAAATTGTGAAACGGAAGTCCAAGCAGTTCAACCAATTGCCTATGTATAGAAATAGGAAATAATAATTAGAAAAATTTGTAAATAGTTGGTATTTATAAGAACCATTTTGACGCATCATAAGAGTTATAAGTTGGCGATCTCAAAAATTGTGAGTAGTGATAAATATCTTTAATTCGAAATATTTAAAAGTTTCTGAAATTCTGTTCCTAAAATTTTATTTCCCGTCAGCAGAGCTTATATTTTAGGTTAGAGATTGAAATAAAATGCTTTAAAAAAAGGCATACTCCAAATGTTACAAGTTTTGAGCAACGACCCATATTTTCATCGCTATACAATTTTTTTCTTTTAATAGAATAAGCACGCCAAGATTTGAAGACGTCACTTCCGATATAATATCATTTTTCCCCTCTGAGACACGTGGAACATACTTTACTCCATTTAAAATTGTAAAAATAAATTGAGTATTCACTAGGGTCAGTGCTTCGGGAAAATTGCACGAACACTTCCAATATAGAAAGGGTGTATTAATCGAAGCAGAAGTGATTACTGCGATAAAAAAGGCGAAAGTGATTTTAAGTATTACAACTTCAACTGCACGTGTAACCACTGGCTAGTATAGATTTTCTTCTGCTTTGAAGGACTTATCATCACGGCTATTATTTATCTTTGTCCATCCACTCAAATGTAATATAAATTTTTAAATTATGCTTGCAGCCCCTGACGAAGAAAGACTTAAGTATATTGCAAAAACTGTGAAACCAAGTCCTCAATTATTTCAGTATTGGAATGAGACAAGTCCAATTCGTAAACACGCGTTTGATGAAGGAAAGATTGGGATGGGGGAATTATTTCAGAAGTACAGTTTCTTACAAATGCAATTCGTTGCTGAATTGGTATGTATTTCATATATTAAAAATATTTTTAAATATAGTCCTCTGTTTACAATTTGTTTTCAACTTACGCTGCGAACAAAATTTTTGTAGCTGCTTCTTGATTTATCGTTTTTTTGTATGTTTTAGTTAAGGCGTGATTTCAACAATCTATACCGAAACAAGTCAGAAACCGTCTTGATAAGACGGCCGAGCATCAGATCCATGCTGGTCGTATTATTACGAAGGACCCGAATGCCAAAAAAAAAGAAGTTTACTGCGCCCTAGCTGCGCAAGAGCTGCTTAAAAAACCAAATCAAGAGCGTCAGAGCCAGAATCTCAAGAGGCTTCCTTCATCGTAGTTCCGGTATGTTATCGATTGTAAGCGATTGAGGCGCGAAAATTGATCCTTCTTCGTTTCAAATTTTTCTTCTTATCAATTATGACCACAAAATGCAAGCAATGTCTTTCTTATAGGCTGCAGCTGGAATCGAAGCTGCCGTGAAAAGCAGAAAAGAAGATCTACATAAGTGGGATCTATCCATTCAGTTTTTGCAGTTTTCGTGGGAACTTTGGAAAAGGTTGAATCTTCGTATGTGTATAATATACACATTTTCGTTCGCGATATACGAACGTCATATATCGCGTTCAAAGCCCTATGCATGCCTTTGATTTGACTCTGGAGCTTTTTTACGCTTTCGATTGTAAATATCCCTTAGATGCTGCTCACGTGTGTCTATTCATCCAACAAATTGGTTTCTGCGTTGTAAATCTGATAAATAAGTTTAGCGTATCCATGAATACCTTGAAAGGTGAAATGGAAAAAGTTCTCCCAGTAAAAGGACCGAATAATAATGACTGATTTCGTATGTTCATAATTATTTGTTTATTGATCTCGTGTCAAATTCGAAATTTTTTTTGGCTCTTTCGGTGACGGAACGGAGTAATAACTGATTATTTCTAATACTTATATGTGTTTGAATATCTCGTGCAAAATCACAAATTTTCTTTTTGAACAACCTACGTGTTTTAAAAAAACGTGTTTGTGATATTTCGTCATGGCTGTGTGCTTTGTTTGTGACACAGTTTTATTAGGTAATAAGGCATTAATGAATCATTATGCAGTTTTTCACCCTTTTCTAAGTGTATATAGGTGTATCGATAATAATTGCCGAAGAAGTTTTTCTTCGCTTGGCAGTTTTAGAAAACACAAGCAGCGGTTTTATTTTTAAAATAAGATGCTAGATCATTCTATCGAACAAGAGCATCATGCCTTACAAAATATGGAATAAAATATAAAATATAAAAATATGGAATCTTCGCGAGCTGAAATTGAAGATATGTTCAATAGATTGAAAAAACCCCTTCTCACAACTAGACACTGAGTATCTTCGACTGAAACATTTCAGGACTGGTGGAAATCTAATCGAACTGATACAGCATAAAATTGGTGAACGAGAGGAATTTCGGGAAGAAAATGGTATTCAGATAAGAGACATGGTACCCGTGTATGGTCAGTTCGTTTCACTTCGCGAAGTTTCAGTTACATTTTTTGAGTTGCCCGGTATGTATCATGAAGTTATAAGGTACTTGCGGAAATTGAAATCTAATTTGAGAATCATATCTAATTTTGTCCAAGCAGGGCATTGGGGGGAAAATCGTCATCTTTTGAAAACGAGATTAGAATTCCTTTGACAGAATATTTCAAAGATTACGAAACGAATGATCTGGTCGGAAGCCATGCGGGAATTTCTGGAAAATGTGGAGCGGTATATATAGATTGTCTCTCTCTTCCCATTTGTTTACAGTCTTGCTTGCGTAGCATTTTTCTGTTTGCTCTATTTAATTCAAATGATAGGAAAGTTTATACAAACAATGTAGTTTTTGAAAAAATGTTGGAAGAGTTGACTTATATGAGTGAAACAGGAATTACTATGAACCATCCGACTGGAAACAAACAAATTTATTTTGACATAGTTCTTCTCATAGCAGATAATCTAGAGTTACACACACTACTTTGCTACAATGAGTGCTTTTGAGCAAATCACCCGTGCCAAATACGAGTATATCGCATTAAAAAAGAGGATATTAACACTACTTTTCATGAAAATCTCTGTTAATTCCGCAACAGAAACAACTATGCTGAAGATCTAGTTAAAAATAATCTAAGCCTCACGGGCATTAAAGAAGGATGCATTTTTCACGAAATCGATTTCCACTGTACTGAAAATGTTGCAGTCGTTATACAACATGACTATCTAGAAGTAGTGTGCCCTCTCGGTGCTGCTAAAATTTTACGGTATTTCGAAAAAAAAAATTTTGCAGTCTAGATACTTTGAACAAAAGAATAAACGGATTTCACTACAGTCGACACGACAAGCGCAATAAGCCTACTGATATATGAGAATAACACTTGAAAAACTATGGCTTGAAAATGAGTTCTGCCGAAATGCTGTGTTTGATTAGAAATCTTCCAATGATTGTAGGAGAGCTGATACCAGAAAGTGATCTCCACTGGAAGTTACCCATACATTTGTTCAAAATGGTCCAAATAGTAAGAGCTAAAGCTTATCAGCTGGAAGTTCGTAATCTTTTGGAAACTTTAGCATCCGAATACTTAGCATTACTCTTTGAAATGTACCCAGGATCGATAGTTCCAAAACATCACTTCTTAATACACTATTCGCGAAAAACGAAACTATTTGGACCACTTTCAAAAATTTCTTGTTTACCATACGAGCGAAAACATAGAGAGGACTAAATGACTGCTCGTTCGTCCTGAAACCGAATTAATATCTGCAAGACAATTGCTTGAAAACACTAACTAATACTACATGGGCTGAGAAGTCTTCGGCCTGACAATGAAAAAACGATATTTTGAATGAAAAATTGGCTTTATTCTTCGACATAATCTCCATCTA
>JAUMHM010083835.1:0-12942 GCA_032362435.1 Melikaiella ostensackeni | reverse complement strand
TTTGCACACGATTGAAACCCGAAACACCTCTTTTCATCATAATGAATCATCGTGAAAGCATTAAATCTATTATTAATTTTATAACTATCCTTATATTACTGAATGATAATTTACATGCACTTCGTTTGAACAAATAACATAATAAGACTTGGATTTTTCCGTGGACGCAATAAGGTTTTTCCTTGCAAATGTCTAAACATCATGAAGTTTTGTCATCAAATTTGTTAAATAATCACCATAGGTTTTCAATTTTTCATGTGGAAGGGATGGCTCGCTAGAAGGCTGTCTCGCTAGTCGACGCTAGTCGGGTTCACTTTGTTCCTTCGCAGAAGTTTGTGTTGTAAGAAAGGGTGGCTAATTCAAGCCAATCATCCCATTGAGCATTTTTGCATCTGCTATGGTACTTGCTTGTTGATTCGGCAGAGGTGTGGCTAGAGAATATTTAGTGAGATTATCCTGGATTCTCAGTATGCATTCATTACTTGCTTTTGTGACTGATAATGGACCGACAATGTCCACTGAAATTTTTTGGAACGCGATACCTGACGTATCTGTAATCACCGTAGGATTTTTGGTTTTAACGCCGATGAGTTTCTTTATTTCACATTGTAAACGAGCTTGAATATACTTCTGGATATCCAGTCTTATATTTTCCCAGGAGTGTCCATGACGAGTCTGATTATGTGTTTTTGTGACCCCTTTATATCTACCTGAAGCCGATGTGTATGCCTCTTATATCAGGGATTTTCGCTGCTCGTTATCAGCATATTGGATAATTCCGTCACAAATTATAATTTTAGTCCAGGAATATATAAAGGTAGCTCAAAAAATGCTTAAAACTTTTTGTCAGTCGATATGCGATATTTGAGGAATTTTCGCAATGCTAATTGACCGCAATTTCAGGTTTTCAGCAAGAGTTCTTAGTGATTGGACTGACTGTTTAATATTATTTAGTATTTCTGAAAGATTCCCTCCTGATGCTGACTCAATGGGCAGGGCTATGTGATAAAAACTGCCTTTTCAATTTCTGTTGCGACTCTTACGGAAAGATTTTCAAATTGATGTCATTCACTATATTCTACTACGTTTTTTTTTATCTGGAATTGTATTTCTCGTAACAACCTGTGATGCGTCCGGCAATGGGTGATCAATAGGAGGGGGTTTCGCAGGGCGACGTTTTTCTTGATTATTCAACTGATCTCCTTCGCTAAGCCTTTCTGATACCTTTTGTTCATCCGGAAAAACTACTTCTCCAGTACCACTCGAAACCTCGTTTCTCCTTTTCTTGAATTTCATTTTTGCCTCCTTGCGTTTCTTGAGTTTCTTTATTTCCTTGATTTTCCTGATTTTCTTGATTTTCTTGAGGTTCTTTATTTTTTTGAGTGTCTTGACTTTCAGATATTCTTCGAGTTTCTTGATTGCTTTAAGTTTTTCGATTTTCTTGATTTCGTAAATTTCCTTTTTCGAGAACCACAAATTCAGAATTTTCTTCCTGACTTTCCTGAATGCTCTGATTTCGTACATTTTTTCTTACCTCGCGACTTGATTCTCTTGACTTATTATCTGAAGATTTCAAATTATCTTCTTGGTTTTGTAGATTTTCCCTTGACTTAATTCCTGAATTTTCCGAATTATTTTCGAGGCTAGTTAAATTTTTCTGGATTTCTTGAACTTCCTGTTTCTCCTGATTACGCATTTTTCCGCTTGTTATAACTACGTCACATTTGGCATTTGACATTTCATCCCATTTAATTATACTTATCATGATTGGAATAAGAGAGTTTAGAGTATTCATAGAATCTTCGAGACTTGCTTTGATATGAGCAACCTTCGCATCATTTTTGGAAGATGAACTTGTTGAAATTTCTCCCTCAAGCGCTTCGTAAACAACATCTTCAGGACGCGTTAAATCTATTTCTTCTCTCAATTCCGTGACGTCAAAATTTTATTCTTGTGAGACTTGAGATTCCTGTAAATTTACAAAATTTTTGAATTCCTCTACTGGAATATCGTGCTGTACATGATTAGTTTAATTGTTAATTATGGGAGGTTCTACTGGGTTTCTGGATAATGCGTTAGCATTTGCAATCATCTTACCTGCTTTATAGACCATTTCAAAATCGTACTCGTAAAATTCTAACTTCCATTTGGTAACACGTGAGCATGGATCGCTTGAATTTTGAAACCAGATTGAAGGTTCAAGGTCAGTAATGATTTTGAATTTTCTGCCATACGGATAATGCCGAAAATGTGTGACGCAAAACGCGATTGCCAAAGCTTCCTTATTATATATATCGTATTCAATTTCTTGAACATTTAATGCTCTTGATACATAACTTACTGGTTTATCTCTTCCCATTTCGCCCTGAGACAATATTCCGCCTATCGCAAAACCTAATGCATCCGTCGCAAGGATAAATGGCTGATCAAAATCAGGTCAATTTAAAAATGGCTCCTCGCACAGTTCATTTTTCAGGGCATCAAATGTTGTTTTTCTATCCATTTGAAGGGGACATCCTTTTTTAGAAGCTGAGTCATGGGTGCAGCCTTTCTTGAAAAACCCTCTATAAAACGACGATAATATCCGGCGAGTCCCGAGAATTGTTTTATATTCTTGACATTTTTAAGAATGAGAAAATTTTTTACCGCAATGGCTATGTTGGGGTCTGGACGTACCCCATCTTTATCAATAATGTGACCCACATAAATTACTTCCGGACATAAAAATTCGCATTTGTTTGGTTGTAATTTTAAGTTTGCTAAACGCAATCTGTCCATGAGTGTATTATATTTTCTTTGGTGTTTCTTTAATGAATTTTCATATATGATAATGTCATCGAGGCACACAAATAAATCGGTACCAATTAAATCTGATAGAGTAATATTCATATGCCATTTTATGGAAATCTTCCGGACTCATTTTAATTTGATGAAATCCTGAAGCTAGGTCGAAAACTAAAAGATATTGTGCATTTCCCAGCTGGTATTAGATTTCGTGGATGTTCGGGAGAGAAAGTGGACTCATTTCACTTACGGTTCTTTCGTTGAATTTCCTAAAGTCTAACAACATTCGCCATTTTTTATTACCGAAGGAATTCGCTTTTTTAGGAACAATCCACACAGGAACGTTTTATGGGGATTAGGACTGTTTAATTAATTGCTCCTTCAATAGGTCGTTAGTTTGCTCCAGCAATTCGTCTTTATGTGTGGGCGGAAATCAATATTGGCGCGTGAACACGGGTTGGTCGTCGGTCGTTGGTATCTTATGTTGGAGAACGTTGGTAGCTGTGAGACGATCGCCGGGAATGTGAAATCGATCCGCATGTTCCTCGACTAATATTTTCACATGTTTTGACTCCTCCACATTAAATTCCTGTAGACATAGTGAATCCCTAATTTATTCTGTCCTTTTCGTATAAGTAGTGTTATGGACCCTTCTTACTGGAATTACAGAGTCCTTCAAATTTATAAAATCAATTGAATACCATATATCTTCTGCTAGTTCAAATACATTTGATTCACTTTCTGATTCTGAATCAAAAGGCTGCTCCACTAATTGCTTGAAATCTTTGAGGGTTACTCGTGGGATGCGCATTCATACCGGTTCTGTTTGAGTATTTGCAATTTTTACATACGCTTTTCCTTGATTATTTGTGACGAATGCGTTCCCCAAAAATATTACCTGCCGTATTAATAATTGAGGAATGTAACCTGTTCCTTTTTCTTGGTTTTCAATGATTAAATAAGTGTCAGATATCGATCTTGCTGGTAATATAATGGTGTCGTTTGACGCGAAGGGGTATTGGATTAGATTCACTTCCAAACATCTTGCTGCATAGTTGAATTTAACATTATGTTCAGTGAAAAATTCTTAACCTAGTACACCGTCGTCGTCAACCGGGACTTCTTTCAAAATTATGTTAAAGGTCGTTAAATGCCCGAAGACTTTTATTTTTACTTGTCCTAAATTATGGACAGGGTGCTCATCAATTCCGGTTGATTTTAGAGTTTTCAATCTATTCACTGGAATTGAGGGTTCGATCATAGTTTCTTTCAAGAGGTTTAATCCAGCTCTCGTATCAATCATGAAATGGACAGGACTTTCCAAACCTGAAGCGTTAATTCCAATTAAAGGTATCATATTTCCTCCACTAAAATTAAATTTTTGAATGATGATTCCTGGTGATTTACTTTCAAATGGGTCAGGTGCTTTTAATTTTGGAATGTTGATGCCTGCTCCATCACACCCTGTCTGGGGAGGTCTCGTCCGTTTCTCGAGATCCCTTGGGGTTGCTGAGGATTTTTGAATAATCAAATTTCAAAGAACCAACATTTGTGCTGATCATATCAACAACAATGTTTCCTCATCAACTTTCGATGCTGATCTCATAAAGATTCCAAAAAATATATTGCTCGCTAATCCTAATTCCGCAAATTCCAGAAGGATCGACATCCGGTTAAGCGCTGGCATTACTTGGTGTCTTATTGATCCAAAACAAATAAGCACAGGCATAAATCGACCTATGATTCGCCGAACAAAACTCAGTTGTATAATACGAGGGACTTTACCAACAAACAACAAGCAACAAAATCAAATGACCTTCTGCGGACTAGTTCAAAACATCAATTTTCAGGAGAAGCTAGAAAAATTTTGGAAAATAGAAAAATACCAAGAAACTCATCCATTATCCAAAGAAAAGCTTGCCTGCGAAGAGAGTTTTCAGGAAACATACAAAAGAGATGTGGATGGATGATTCAAGGTGAATTTGTCATTTCGTGAAAACTCATCAGAGCTTCGTGAATTGAGGCAAACAACATTAAAACGTTGATACTCAATGGAGATAAAATTTGTCAGAGACTCTCATTCAAATAAAGAACATGCGAAATTCCAAAAGGCTTACGTAAAGTTACAGCATATAACAGAACTCACCATAAACGAAGACATGCAAAACAGGAACTATTTTCCACTTCACGCAATCGTGAAAGAATCTCGAACAACAACAAAAGTGCGAGTAGTTGTAGACGCTTTGTGCAAAACAACAACAGGAAATTCTTTCAATGAATTATTGATGGTAGGACCTGCAGTAATTCCAAGGGACTTGGTTAATATTACAATTCGATTTAGGCAACATCTGTTTGTTATAACGGGTAATATTGAAAAATGTATCGGCAAGTCAAAATTCAGGAATATCAAAGATCACATCAAGTTATATCATGGAGATGGAACAAGAATGAGCCCGTGGAGGAGTACCAACTCAATACTCTCACATTTGGAACAGCTTTAGCTATTTAGTAGCACTATTTAGTATTACGAGTGAATCAGAAGAAAAAACGAAAATAGAAATACTATCAGTGGTATCACAAATATTCGAACCATTAGGACTGATTGGACTTTTTACCATCAAACCTTAGCTCCTTCTTCAACAACTATGGAGGATGAAATTCGATTAGAATGTAAGGCTTCCAGCAGAAATTCAAGCCAATTGGAACGATTTGGAAAAACAATAAGATAGCTTCAACGAAATTCGGATTCCAAGAAAAGTAATATGTCTTCATCCTATTCGAATTGAAATTCATGGATTTTGTGATGCATCCGAAGCAGCCTACGGTGCTTGCATATAATTATCAAATCATTTAACAATTCAGGGCAACTCATGATACAACTTCTATGCTCAAAAGCTCGAGTTGTACCACTAAAATCTGTCACATTGCCCAAACTGGAATTACAAGGTGCAATTCTGCTCTCCAGGTTACACAAGAAAGTCAGAAGTGCACTCACAATTCCAGTTGATGCTGACTATTTTTGAGATCCGGTACGCTAGCACTTCCACAATGGAATTTGAAATTTTTTTCATGCCCTAATTCTTTTCTATTTTTTGTGCTATTTTTGGGTACCAATGCTGATTTTTGGGCTCTTTTGTTTTTTTCAAAAAACCAACATCAACCATGCTGACCGCCAGCACCTCCACTATAGAAAATTTAAGAAAAGAGAAAAATCAAACACACCAGAATGTTGGGATCTTTTTGAGCTCTCAAAAACTGCAAAAATTAATTTTCGAAAAAACACCTCTATGACCAAAAAAATACCCTCGGAATTTGATATGCGCTAGACATAAATATAAGATATCAGAATTTTAAGCTATTTTTGGGCTTTTTGACAGCAATGCCGGTTTTTGGGCTCCTTTTTTTTCTCAGAAATTCGACATTTGGGAGGACAGAAAATTCAAAAAAAGTTATTTGTTTGTAAACGAAAAACGGAAAATGGGCAACGGTCACCTCGAGATTTGGCCTCTGCCATCAAAAAGGTTAAAAAGGAACGTTCAATTCATTATACTGCCAAACAGTTTAATCTCTCCGAAAGTACTTTCAGAAGGAATATAAAAAATAAGAAAATGATTCCACTTCGAGCTGGAAGGAAAAGTTGCTTCCCTCCAGAACAAGAAAAAATTTTGTCAGGTTATCTCATTGAATTAAGTGATAAGTTTTATGGTCTGACTAGTGTAAAGCTTCGTTAAGTAGCATTTGAAGTTGAAGATCAATCACAAATTCGATGAAAGTCACAAACTTGCCGGGAGAGATTTGTTACTAGGATTTCTAGAGCGGAACCCCAACCTTAGCCTTAGGGAGCCAGAAGCCACAAGCATTAACCATATTCAAGTCTTCAATGGGAAAAAGGTTATGCATTTTTTCATCAACCTCAACAGAATGTTCGAGGAGTCCTTCTTCACACCAGATAGGATTATGAACATGAATGAGACTGGAATTACCACAGTTCAAGCAAGAAATATTATAGAAAAATAAAATAGGAATAGGAAAACAGCAAATATGATAAGAAATGTGGTAAATCGCATGTAGTATGATAAATGTATTCTGAATTTATCGAATTTTTCTGGAAAGCAGAGAATATTCTAGCGCCGACAGGCAAGAAGAGAGTGGGCTGCATAACTTCGTGGGAACGAGGCAAAACTACCACCGTAGTATGTGCCATGAGCGCGAGTGGCTCGTATATACCATACTTTGACGTTTATTTTTGCGCGAGGAAAACATTGAAGTCTTTTAGGAGAAGGAGCACTACGTTCAATGTTCTTTACTTTTGGTAAAAATGTTATAAAAAGTCTTTCTTCGAAGAAATTCTCAAAATGAATAATGATATCACATTGAATATCTTAGACTTGTCCAAGCGTTAAAAATAATTTTTCCGATCTGAAATTATATGATATATAACGTGAAATTTTTTGCTCAATTTATAAAGCTTAATTTAAACCCACCATTTGACAGATTTGGCACACATTTCACAAATCTTGATAATTAACTATTTTAATGGACCTAAATTCAATTACTGTCATACGCATAAAGTATATAAGATATTGATCTAAGTGTTCCATATTATTCCACTACAATTTACCTTACATTTGATTCTTAATGGTGTTCTTTATGTTATGTGCGCCACGTTACCCGCTGCTGTCCTACAAACGGTATATCGTGAAAAGTTAAATAAAAAATGTGGGTCATCACAGAGAATACTGAAAGACGGAATCAGGCAATAGAAATGTAGAGGGTGCGTGGATAATACTACGGCATAGCATCTTCAAGAGAGCATCTGAAGTGTGTGGTACTGTGATTGTGGGAAGAAAGTTGAGAACATTAGGAAAGGAAGCATTAGCACTGAGTTGGTTGGAATTAAGAGTACTCATTGTGAAATGATATGAGATAGGACAAAGTGAAAGACTGCGTGAGTGATTTTTTCCAAAAAATTGTATGGTGGTGAAGCTATGGAGCATAACAGCTGTGAGGCAGAAGAGGATACGCTAGACAGTTTCGTTGTAAGTGGCGAAATAAGAATTGATATCCGTGACTTTATATCCGCAATTGAGAATCTAAGGAATGGTAAGACTGCTGGTGTGGATGGTTTTGCCGCTGAAATGCTTGGAAGCGGTGACGGATATATGTGTCTGTGTGTCTGAGCGAGTTGATGAATATGTGTGTCAAAAACGGGCAGTTCCAAAATGATTGGAGAAAGGCGAGTATCGTTTCACCTTACAAGGGAAAGTATGATAAAGTTGACTGTACTAATTATAGAGCTATCAGCTGACTAAGAACCGCGGGCAAAATATTCACCAAAATACTTATTAGTAGGGTCATGGAAATGGAAAAAGAAAAGCTCTGGGAAGTCCAATGTGGATTAATGCCAGGAAAATCATGTATGGATCAGATATTTATCTTGGGACAAATAATAGGAAAATCATGTATGGATCAGATATTTATCTTGGGACAGATAATAGTGCGGTGATTCACGTACGAGTACACTGGAAGGTTTTCTCAGCACAGGAATTTATATATTACTTAAATTAATCTGAATTTATTAGACATGAATTTAAATTATTAGTACGAAGTTCAATTACACCTATTTACACACTCACTTCTAAGAAATTTAAAATTAATTTTTATTGTCTGAGTTTTACTTATGATTTATTTCCTCTAAAGTTACTCCAAGTTTAGAGTAGATGTTATCTTTTTAGCAGATAGAAGGCAAATAAAAGTAGCAATGTAACCCACACTTGAAAATTATTTTATTGCTCCAACACGTAGTCTACACACATCGAAAATCATGGTAATCGTAAAAATTTGTCGAGTGATAAGTATGTTCTAAATTTATCGGTCACCTTCTACGGAATCTTTCTGGGAAAAATGAATATCCTAACCAGCACTCTATTCCATATGGTGGTTTTCTTTAATCCTGGTGGTAAGTGTACCCAATAAAATATAAATCCTAACGTGAATATGTTAAAAAGTCTACCACTTTTTGTTGTAGTTCAATTTTATAACCTGTTAAATTTTGGGCACTCAAATGAGCAGATCCTAATTCTATAAATTGTTTTATTTTCAGTACTTCAATTTGAAACAGTTCAGTATTTGAAATTTTGAGACTGATATTAAACCTTCTTGAAAATTCTTATTTTGTTGTAACTGATGTAAATGCTGCGGGAGTTTACGAAAATCATCCATCCGGGCCGCCTGGTGATCGTCCTCACCTACCTTATCCAAGTAAGGAGAAACCAGATAAAACTATCATTTATGTGCGCAGAAAATTTGGGGTAAGGTATCATCCTGGAGGAGAAGCTGTGACCAAAGTTCGTCTCATAGCCTTAAAATTATCATTCCAGATGGCGAATATTACAGAGGACACAATATTTGTATCCGTTTGTTGAAAAAGATGATATAATATTTGCGGTGTACATATCGAATGGAAATGTCACATCATCTTTGTCAACAAAACGGGTTTGAATATTGTGTTGACTGCAATATTCATCATCTGATGATCTGATAGGAGGAGCAATTGAAGAGGCGGCGTAGCACAGGAACTCCATAAGAGGGTCTTACTTTGCAGTTTGATAACAATCTGAATTTCGCAAATAAAGGAATAATTTGTTTCATTACGAGAGAGGAAATGAAAAACTATCGATTGGCGCATAAAACTAAAAATCGATTCTTTGGGCGTTAGGTCCCTTTCTTCGCGGACAGTCACACACAAATATATATATATATATATATATATTATTTTTGTTAATATAAGAAAATCTTCTTTAATTTTCAAATTCAATACCCGAACCGAAGACATTGACCGATTTCAAAAACTTTGGTTGCTCTTTTCCTGAATGCTAAGGCACCACTTTTTTCTTCGACTCAAATGATTTAATTTATTGGCGTATTTGTATGCCGCCTCAATAGACGTATTGAAAATTTCGACACACGGAAGAAGTACATATTAAAAAGTTTATGTGAAACCTGAATAGAAAAACTGTGCGAAGTTCAAAATGCAAATTCTTTATAATTCGATTTTTAAAAAATTATCCAAGACAAGTGGAAATTTTCTTTCTTAGATTTACTGATGGAATTTGACATGTACATATTCACAAATTGATTTTTTGCATTTTGCGGCTTATATTTCGTGAAAAAATATGAAATTATGCGCTGCTATGCAGAAATTCCCAAATTATACGATGAAAATAAAATTATGCGTTTCGATGCCACGTTGAATAAAATATACTTGACATGAAGGATCATTCATATAACACGTAAATTCTGAGTTATATTATATTTAAGTTTGAAACATTTTGCGATTATGCGCATCGCATAATCTAGAAGTCCCTGAGAAATTCCTTAAAATATGTGAGAATATTTTTAAAATACTTCGGAATACTTGAAAACATTTGGAATACCTTATAATACTTAGGAATTCCTGGAATATCAATTATATCTGGAAATATTGACAAAATATATGGGAATACATCGTGAGTGTACGAGAAATATCCGAGTAGTCTTGATCCCTTGTTCAGAACAAAGTACACGCAGTGGAACATTTCAGAAAAAGTTTTGAAACCTTCGGAATGAGCTAGTCGAAAAGTTTCGAAAGTCTCCGTCAAGAAGGGACGTTTGGGAAGAATTCCGAAGCAAAGTTCAGATAGAGTTTGGAAGGGCTCTGAAAGAACACTCTTTTCGATCCTTTCCTTTTTTTCCGCTAGGATATAAGGCGAATTTCGCTTGCAGCTATTCCTCTAGTGTTGGACCTCCCCCCGTATCTTATACGTAATTTTCCTCGACTATCATTTTTTCGTTGTATCATTGCTAAAGCAAATATGTACATACATCTACTTTATTCGTAACAAGGAGCTTATTATTAGAAACCTCTGGTCGGATATCAATAGTAATACTGTTAGAATTACTATCCAAGTAACACAATAATTTTTATAATTAATCTACTGGATACTAGAGCTTCACTTGCCTTAAAATAAGTATCTACTATGAAAACATTATGTTGAATATAGGTTGATAACAAAACCAATAATGAAACACGTTTCTTCAACACTGATAAATTAATTTACATAATTTTTGCAGTTTATTCAGGGAAGTGAACCGAAAGTTGATATTGGCAGCTAAGATTTGATGACTCTGCGTCTGTGAATATTAGTAGAGAAATCTAGGGTGAAATATGTGTTTATAAATGAATATCATTTTATTAATCTTGTAACTAAAAAGTGTTAAGTGTTTTCCTGAAAATATTTGAAAAATGATTGTTCTTTATAATAAGGAGTTTTGAGTGTGACAGGTGGCAAGGCTATGAGTGTGTATGAAAGTTCAAAGTGGTAATTGATTTGGAGGTTATCTTTAACCAATGAATAAATTGTAATTCATTGATTTTAGACGAATAAAATTCAAACTTTTAACCCTAACATATAAATTATATCCACAATAAGTGTTGTTTTTTGACAGTTTGTAGGTCATTTTTTGAAAAGTGAACACACATAAAAACAATTATTTAACAATTAATGTGAACTTGAGTGACGTGGCAAATATTGATGTTGTAAGCGTATTTACTTTTCAAAAAATAACCTCCAAACTGTTAAAAGACAACACTTATTGTGGGTATCATTTATATATTAAGGTTGAAATTTTGAATTTTATTCGTCTAAAATCAATGAATTATAATTTATTCATTGATTAAAGATAACCTACAAATCAATTACCACTTTGAACTTTTATTCACACTACTAACCTTACCACCTGTCACACTCAAAACTCTTCACTATAAAGAACAATTATTTTTCGAATATTTTCAGGAAAACACTTAAAATTTGTTGGTTATGAAATTAATGAAATGATATTTATTTATAAACACATATTTCACCCTAGATTTCTCCACTAATATTCACAGAGGCAGAATCTTCAAATCCTAGCTGTCAATATCAACTTTCGGCCCACTTCCCTGAATAAGCAATGTATTCCTTAACTGTTTTTCACTCAACAATATCACTTAACTAGCTTTTCTTATATAATATTAATTTGTATTTCTGAATTTCATCCTCACTTTTTTACTGGCAATTCGGCAATAAACAGGTTATGCATGTTGTGCCGCCAATTGGATACTTTTGGCATCATTTACTGACTTTTCAACACACGAACGGCGAACATCCGAACACATTTTACCACTGTTCCAAACTACTTCCCTCCTCACTAAGCAATCGATCTTTCGATTTTTTCACGCTGTATTCTCCGCCCATGTCTGAACTCCCATTTTTGCCTATTCTTGCATTTCAATCTTCCCCTATTATTAGTACTACTTCCTCTTCTTTTGTGTGATTTTCTATTCCTGTCTTGTATTTTCCGCGCTTTTCCCTCATAAGTTGTCACAATCCTGTACCATTTTCTTTTTATCTTTACTTCTCTTTCATGTACCTCCTCACTCTCTTTCGCTATTTCCTTTTTTTCTGGTTTCTCTTTTACTGCTGTGATTATTCCCGCACTAGCTGTTACTTTTCCTTTTTCCCTGTCGGCTCATCTTATTTGCCACCTGAACCCAATCGGCAATATACCTTTCTTACCCTCTTCTTTACTTAAAAAAATTCATTCATTCATCAATGTAGATTTTCCTTTACCCCAATCTACTGTTTTCCTGCATCACATCCTATCTTGCTTCATACGAGGTCATTTCTACTATGAGCATTTCTTGACGCTTTATTCCTTTACTTTTTATACTCACCTTCTTTACAATACCCTCTAGATTCTTTACCTGTGCTGATTCAATCTTCTTTCTCAATTGATTCTACTTTCGCCCTTTGTTCCTCATTTTGAGTTTTTATCTCTGTTTTTTGTTCGCTCCTCATCCCCTGCCCTATCTTTGCTTTCCCAGCTCCCTATTTCTGCCACTTTCCTCAACTCCTTTTCAATCCTTTCTATTCTCTGTTCATTCAGCATTTTCTCCCTCTTCAACTCTCCGCCTCCTTTTCTAATTTTTCAGTTTTCATCCTCATTTTCCGTATCTCTTTTATTTTTGTGCAACTTGGCGCTACTTACACGGAGAGAAGCTAACGTCGCTAATCAACGTCTAGAAATAACAAAAACCACCAGACGTGGCTCATCGATGTTCAAACAGTGATCAGCACT
>JAUMHM010083834.1:0-12943 GCA_032362435.1 Melikaiella ostensackeni | reverse complement strand
AATATTTACATCTCCTCGGGACAAATGCAGCTTTCTGCGTTTGTCCAAGCCCAGAGACATCCTGATGTTATTGGAGAACTGCAGCAGGATGTTGAGTAGACTGTTCAGTTTCGACTCTGAGCTTGCATAAACCTTTAGGTCGTCCATGTACACTCGAATTTATTATTATTATTATTATTATTGTTATTGTTGTTGTTGTTATTGTTGGGTTTGAGACCAAAAGAGTTCCTGACGCTAGTGTAATTCCGTTGAGTCCACTTGTAGGCCTATGCATGATCACAAAGCCCTCTCCATTCAAAGAGAATTGTAGTCACGCCCTTGGCCGATATGTCTGACTCAGTGATGCAGTTACTGCCCGTAAGTACCAGACGCCTCCCCGCAATTACGGGGCAGTGACATATGATGTGAATAGCTGTCTCAACATCATTTCCGCACAGACGAGAGAGGGAAATATCCACGAGCCCTATCTTATGCCTGTGATAGTTGAGATTCCCATGCCCTATATACATTTCTGTTAGGACCTTGACTTCATTCCTACCGAGCTTGCGTAATTTCGCAGCTCGTTTAAAGTTTAAACTTAAACCCAAAAGTGTTTTGGCCTGCCTGCAGCCAGTGGCCTTATTTCACTCCTTCTGATGTTCCTTGGTCAGCCAACTGTTAATTTCTTGAGTAACCCACCTACTGGAGATGCCTACGACAGGTTTTAGGACAAGTGAAGTTTTCTTTTACTGCTAGTTTTCCTAGCCTGTTCGAGATCTCATTACCTTCAATGCCACTGTGTCCAGGGATCCAAAGAAGTGACACTTGGTTTTCCGTCGCTAGATTGTTCGGTGCCTCAAAGCACTCCCATACTAGTAACAACGTAGTCGTTTTTCATTCAGGGCCACTATAGCAACCCTGATGTCTGAGCAAATGCAGGTATTTGTTCTATTGTAATACTCTTGTCCCTTATAGGCACACTGGAGCATGGCTATGATCTTAGTTTGTAGGACTGTCACATAGGACCCCCTCAGGATTGTGAAGCGCACTCCACTCCTCCTACGATAGATACCGGCTCCTGCTTTCGCATTGCTCTTGGAGTCATCAGTAAACCAGTTCTTTTCATCACCAGACAAATATGTCTCGCCGTTAGCCCATTCCTTTCTCGTGGATAGACTGACTCTGAACTTCTTGTTGACGAGGTAGTGAATAGGCGTTTTGTCCGCGATCATGCTCAAGGTCGGCCTACTCTTGATGTCGGTTGGGATCCGCAGTTCTGTCGAGATCCTTCCGCCACTAACCATGTTCATTCTTCAGGGTGCCTTCGCAGCTATGGCTTTGATGGTAAGGCGAAGGGGCTGCAACCCGTATAGTGCCCCAAATGCCGCCATGGGTGGCGACTTCGAGGCACCAGTGACGCCTCTTAGAATCAGTCCCTTGATTCTTTCCAGTCGAGGTTTCACAGTGGATAGTTGGGTCCTGCTCCACCAGACCACCGTCACATAGGTCAGCCTGGGTCGCAGAATCGCAGTATAGATCCACACCAGTGTCTCCGGTTTCAGGCTCCAGTTTTTCCCTATGGCTCTCCTGCAAAGCCAAAGGGTCGCTGTAAGTTTTTTGCACTTGTTTCACAGGTGCTCGTTCCATCACAGCACATACAGGATGCCTCCTAGGTATTTAACTCGTTCAGTGATTCTCAGTTGTTGTCCACCCAGTCTCAGTGTACTCGTAGTCCGCCACTTGCACCGTTCATCAATTACGAAGCACCACAGTAGGGGCGATAAAACGCTTCCCTGCGGGCATCCCGAGTCAACAGTTCCACGTGAGGTGGTATCACCCTTAGTCGCTGTTAGGTTCCTGTTGCCTAACATGTGGCAGGTCCATTTTACGACTGCAGTTGGCACACCATATGTAATCATGGCCGCCCTTATCACCCCTCTATAGGTGTAGTTGAAGGCTCCTCCGATGTCCACAAAGGTTTCAATTGCAAAGCCTTTCTGCTTCAGTTGTCCTTCGATTAGATTTACTGCACCGCTTATGGCTGCTTCGATCGAGTCACTAGCCTTATAGGCGTGTTGCTCCTTGTGTAGTGGCCAACTCAACAAGACCTTGTCGCGGATGTATCTATCCAGGAGTCTCTCCACCGTTCTTAGTGGGAAAGATATAAAGCTAATGAGAGGGAAATCCTTGGGTGAGGTATAAACGATCCTGCCTGCTTTTGGAATGAAAACCACTCTCGTTTCTCTCCATGCCGTCGGGACACATCTCAGCGGCAGACTAACCCTAGCAAGTCTTACCAGGAGCCAGCAGGTGAACCTTCTAGCCTTCTGTACGAAGGCCGGGTGTATGCCATCTGGACTAGAAGACCTTAATGACTAAAAGACTTCAGGAACAACCTGACCTCAGAACGAGTGACAATCTCGTGGGCTAGTCGCCGCTGCGGGCCCAGTTGAGCCGCAAACGACTTTAGATGCCTTTGAGGTGTCGTTTCCTTTCCTCTAGACTACGAAGCCCGAAAAATGTAACTTGATCATGTGTGTCAGGGTCTCTTCGCGCGACACTGAGTATTCTCCGTCGGGCAATCTTAGAGAGCCGAAAATAGCATTCGCGTTTCGAGAGAGCAGCTTGTCCAGTCTAACAGACTCTGCCCATTTCTAGATGTCTATGCAAAAGTTGGCCCAGCTATCTTACTTTGCCTTACGTATTGCATCCCTGTAATCATCCTTCAGATTCCAACTCGAACTCTATCTGTGAGTAATCTGAAGGAGTGGGTTCGTCCGAGACACTCTAATTCTTTACTTTATTTCTAAGGCTACCGGTACAAAGGGTGATGTCAATGACCTCTTTCCTGACCGAGTTATGAAATTTTCGAGTATTCCCCGTGTTGAGAATATCTAAATCAGTAGGTATTAAATATTCCAATAGGTTATTCCCTCTTGAGTTAGTGTCCGTGCTACCCCACAATGTATAGTGGGAGTTAACATCGCACCCCAACAATAGTGGGAGACCTTGCAGTATTCTACCAGTGTACGTACTTCCTCTGGTGGGTTGATTTCACTGTCATACGGGAAGTAGGCCGATCCTATAACTAGCTTCTCTATTCCTCTGAAATCTGTGGATATCAGCATCAGATTTCTCGAACACAGTTCTAGCAGTGGGACAACGTTGACTCCTTTCGCGAGAATGCAGGCCCTTGGTTTGGTCGCCTTGGGGTCCCTGTAACAAAAACTAGCTCCCCCCGATCCCCTTATGGTATCTCTGACTGACCAAGGTTCTTGGATTAGACAGGTGCCTGTGTGATTTACAGTTATGCCACTTCGCAGAACCACAGAGGCGCGTTTGCTGTGATGCAAATTAATTTGGGTAATGGTTAGACCAGGAGCAGCCATTTACGTATGCTTCCGATCTTCCTCCGTCCCAACAGGCTCCTTTTGTTCTTGACCGGCAACCCTAAAGTTGACCTGGCCAAGATGGTTGGAGGGCCTGTTGTTGAAGACCGCAAGAGCCCTCATCTGGGGCTCAGGAACCTACACAACTAGAAGTTGCTCAAATCCTCCCGTTGCGCCCTCCTCCTGAGGCTGGTCGTAACTGACAACTCGCCAGGACGATGTCCATAGTAAGGGGTTGAATCCCTCCAGGCACCGAAGGACCACAGATGGATCTTCCAGTTTACCCCGGATCCACGCCGTAGCTCTCACCATCCTTTAGAGAAATTGAACCCTACCCACTTTGAGGTCTGCACCTTCTTAGGGTTTTTGTCGGCCACTTTGTTCTGCAGTCAAGCTTTAACCGCTGTGTCGGCTGTGACGAATATGAACACCCCTCCTCTGAAGAAAGAAATCCCAAATTTTGGACATTGATTTGGAGACACGCTTCCGAGCGCCCTCTAAGTTGCCTCCCTGAAAGGCTCGAACTGCTCCTCAGTAAGCATCGAGTCCGGATAGCTCGTTGCCGTCACCACCACCCTCCAGGCTGCTGTCAGTTGAGCCCCCGACGACTTCCTGTTCGCCAGTAGCTGAGTTGGCTTACGCCTTTTTGTAGGCTCAGTCCCCCCCCCCCCCGGTGAGGTGTCTACTGAGCCCTTCCTCCTCTTCAGGGTCTCCGTGCTATTTGTCGACATTGTTGTTGCCGATTTTCCAGCGCCCACAGCCGTCATTCTAGCCTGCTGCGCTTGTCTTCTCAGTTTTTTTTGCAGAAAACCATTGATGCCTTTCTTTTGTTGGGAAGGACTCCTTGGTGGCTCCCGTCTCCATAGCCTCACTCAGAGATGTCGTCAATCGCTCAACTCTCGAGAGAGCCGGGGGCACAGCCGCCGCCTGAGTTTGGTTGATCGGAAGAACAGATAAAGAGGAAAGGGTTCTGTTAGACTCACTTGAGCCCAACTCCTCTCCCTTCTCCGCCACCACCCTCCCTCCTGTACGCTCTAAACCCGCATGCAAAGGTATTATTAGGTACTCTGGTAGGTCGTCCGGTGTCCCCGAGAGGCCGTTACGTTAACTTCATACTCCTAGGTGCCAAAATGCCAGGGCACGGTCACTCAACATCCCCGGCTCAGGAAGGTGGTCACATTGAGTGAAACTCTCAATGAATATCCTTTCGTGGGTCATCACACTATCATTCATATCCATATTTAGCGTAACACTATAATTTTGGGTAAATAGATTTCATACAGGGTTGATTTGTTAAGATTATTCTGTAATCGTATCGATTTTCCCGTTTCCCCCATATAACAGATCGCAATATTTTCCCGAACCTCTTTCCCCCTGAAAAGCTGTTACTTAGTTTATGGGGGGTCCCTCATCAGTTATTCTGATTTCACACAGTGTTTGTAAATTTAATTCTCGTTAATAAATTCTTTATTTCACCTAAATACATTTTTTATATAAACATTTATATATTCATTTCGAAGTGTCCCATACTCCTATTATCGCTTATAGATTAATTGCACCGGTCTCCGGACACGTATCAGTGGTCAAACGAATATTTATTTTCTCTTAAGGGCATGTCTAAATCACTCGATTTCTACCTCACCGACATTTTATGAAATAACATACGTCCACACGAGATGAGACATCAAGCTGAAAATAAAGGAAATTAAACAAAAGACACTAAGGAACGTTTGCATGGTTCAAATTTTTCAGAATTGCAAAAAACAAAATTTTTTGAAATGATTTTCTTCTGGTATTCTAAAAAATTGACCATACAAACTTTCCTTAGTGTCTTCTATTCAATTTTCCAAAGGTTCATCAAGATATCTTATTCCATGTAGACGTAAGGTGTTCCATTAAAAATGTCGTTAAAGTTACATACACTTACTACAGGAAAATCGTTATCGTTACGAAGCTGGAGAGGGGGTAGAAATTGTCGGAAAAACGTTACGTAATATGTGCATGCTCCCATATATGAATAAAGTACAAACCCGCTAAAGGCCGAATCCGCTAATAGCCGAACTCGCTAATAGCTGAAAAAATTGGAGTGTGGATAGGATGTGGGAGTTCAGCAAGATAAAAAAAATGTTCAGATGTCTTTAAAATATGATTAAAAATATTAAACACCAGCGAATGGTGATACAAAGAAATTCTATAAATAATACTGCAAAATTTGTGGCTATATCTCAAATCAATACAAAAATAAGGCGGCCTTTGGGAAAATCACCTTAGTCGATGATAGCAAATGATATTTGTTAAAATTGTTATATAGTTTCAATATTCGATTTGATTCTTTTATTTCATCTTCAGAGAGTGGTTCTTCCTATTATAAAAGTTAAATCTTTTTAGAATGTATTCTGTTTTGTAAAAACACGTTTTGAAAAGTTTCGTTCACAATTTTGTGCTCGAGCCTAAGTCGACTTAAGTGATTTTTCTAGAGAACGGCTCAATTATCTTCATGTCTGAAGGCAATGATTTCCACGGATGTAGAGTACGAAGTGCTGATCATTTGAGGTACGAAGCACCAATCACTTGAGGTACGAAGCATCGGCTACTTGAGGTATGAAATACAAAACAAAACAAACAAAACAACTCTGCCTCATTATTATGAGAATGTTTCATAATTGTGCAGGATATTCTGGATCTGTGTTCTTTTCTACTCTAATTTTTTAATCTGTCAATCCTTGGCATAATTAAGGGGGTATTAGAGTTTGACCAAGCTTTTTTTCAAACACTGTTCAAAGTTCAATAAGAAAAAGATGATTAAAATTCTTTTGATCGGAACTTTTTCTATATACTGTCACAAGTCTAGAACTAAATGAAAACACATGGATATAAAATTAAATCAAACCAATAGGATGCGTTGTGTCATCTCAAAGAATGTGTCCCAGAAACGCAACCCCCATCTGGTTGACACGATTCCGCTTCTCCAGGGCGACTGAAAAAAAACTAAACAGATTTTCAAAAAATACAAGCATGGCTACATCCATAACTAGAATTAATCAATAATATTAAAAATTAGTAAAATGGTGCTTATTTGTAATTTTTTTTGTTACATAAAAGGGTGCACCAAGTTAACAATTTATTGGTACGCCCCTAGTTAAGAATCATTAACGACTAACTCTGCTGATGAGGAGGTAAGAGTGGCATGCCACTCAAAGACAAATTGACTGGAGACCCCGGTGCGACCGGCAACTATCGGTTTTGATTCCTCAAAAATTCGAATTCTGAGCTGAAGTTGTTAAGTATTTGGTGTAAGATCATCTGATGAGAACTACACAAGTCACGCAGACGGCCACAGGAAAGGGTATATCACGGGGATGCTCGTCGATATTGTTCATAATCAAACTACGTCCTGGATTTTCATGAAAGAATGTTGCAGAAAAGGATTTGGGAAGAGAGATTGGTGACACCTACGAAGATTAGTACACAGATATTTTGTGCCGAGCTCGGTGTCTAATTACTGTTTGTTTATAAAACTGGATGTTTGTCTGGATATCACGCATATAGAGAGAAATTTGCCGAAGTGAATTTTGATCGATTTGTCAGATCTCTATAATATTGATTAATCAATCTAAGAAATATTAAGTTTTCTCTGAACGATGAAATTTAATCTTGAATTTCATATTTAATCAATTTCCTTTTTCAGATACTTTGTGCTTTATTGGTAATAATGCCTTTGCAACGATCCCCACCACCAAATGTAAGCTGAACTTATACTCATATTGCTGTGCAGAAATTCAATTTTAGCCAAGTCTTCTTCTGGTACTCTTGAACTCAATACTTTAATGATTGATAATTAATTATTCCAATAATAGTGTAATTAATATTATTTTTGATAAATGGTAATAAAATGTTTCTTTGGATATGACAGGTACATAATTTACCTATTTTAGAAAAAAAATGTTTTCATTAAGAGCATTTTTAGGTAAATAGTTTTTAAAAAAATGTTCTCAGCACGTTTTTGTACCTGAAAAATCCATTAGATATATTAGTGATGACAGAATACATTGATAATTTTAGGATTCAAGAACTTATATGATTATTTATTATTATTATTTATTATTATACTACCATTGAGCCAAATCCCTTTCGAAGGAGCGCAACTCTTTCAGTTCTAGCCTCGTTATGCTACCGGGGTTTAAGGATTTTATATGGCATGGGTGAGGGATGTGTAGGAAAAGGAATAGGTTTTAGATCAATCCAGAAGTCGCATGTTGTTCATTCAAACGACACACTCGTCCCACAATACAGCTCCGACAAGGATCGCTGATCAATCCCTCTAGCAATCACCTCAGGTGAAGAGCTTCGCAAAGCCATTATACTAATCCGCTAAGAAAATCTCTTCTCGCGGACCCATTAATATCCAAAATCTTTCGTTTCAGCCATCACTCTTCTCTTTATAAACAATGGTCCTCCATACATCCCTATTCTTGCATACGTCTTTTGCTTCCGTTACATCCATACATCGTTTCATGCATGCTCTTGTGTCTCTACGACTCATCATATCCTTTCGCTTCAGAGTCTCATTCACACATTCCAACCATGTCAGTGAATTTCTGTCACTCTTGTCAAACAATGTTTCTTTTACACCACATTCTTTGAGAACTCACTCATTACTGACTTTCTCCATTAGAGTTTCACCGCACATATTCGACAGGAACTGAATGCCAACCGCGTTCACTTTACTCCTGTCCTTTTCTGGATACGTCCAGGTCTCTCCACCACACAGCACAGTGGGTATGAATACAGAGTTATATATTGTAATTTTAGCTCCACTCGTTACATTTTTACTTCTAGCAATAGCTTGAACACTGCCGATAATCTTTCTACTAACGTTTATATGTCTGCATATCTCTGCATCTATCTTTGCTTTAGCAGTAAATAAACTTCCAGGATACACGAACTCATCGACTTGTTCTGTCTTCTCTTCGTTTTCAAGGCAATGTTGCATACTGTTTTCTCATCCCTTCTTTCAAACGTGATAGTTTTTGTTTTATTTGCGTTAATCTTCAGATCCATACTCGTCATCTTGTTATCCAGTCTGCTCATCATTCTCTGCGAATCGTCGACTGCTTCTGCCGTAACAATCTCATCATTTGCAAACGCCAGTCCACGTACCTTCACTGTCCCGAGATCAACACCTTCTTCGTCTAAGAGGGCCATTCTTAGTCATTTTTCCATGTATATATTGAACATCCAGGAGGACATAACGCAGCTTTGCCTAAGGCCCTGCTTAATATCAAACCAATCGCTCAAATGTCCATTCGCTCTTACACTCGCTTTACTACCATTATGTATTGCTTTTATTGCTCTTAGAAGCCAAATATTCACTCCATAAATTCTCAGGACTTTCCAAAGCTTAGAACTATTCACCTTATCGAAAGCTTTTTCCAGATCAACAAATGCTCAGAAAACTCTTTTATTTAATCTCAAACTTTTTTCTATAATCTGCCTCAAGCTAAATATTTGAGCTGCACATGATCTCTCTCGCATAAATCAACATTGGACTTTCCAGATCCTTTTTTTAGCTATTTCCATGACCTTTCCAATAAGTATTTTGGTAAATATTTTGTCCACGGCACTTAGTAGGCTAATCGCTATATGATTAGTACAGTCGCCTTCATCACCCTTTCCCTTGCAGATTGGGACGATCATTGCCTTTCTCCAATCATTTGGAACTTCACCATTCACAGCACACATATTCATGAATTCACTCAGTCACACAAACAAATGTCCGCCACCGGTCTTAAGCATTTCAGCGGTGATAGCATCCACACCAGTAGCCTTATCATTCTTTAGATTCTTAATCACGGATATGATGTGGTCGATATCGATTCTTCTTGCGCTACCTACAACGGGATTGTCTAGCGTATTCCCTTCAATGTGAAGGTTATTATGTTCCATAGCTTGACCTCCATACAATTTCTTGAAAAAATCTCTGATACAGTCATCCACTTTGTCCGAAACCCATACCATTTCACTATCAGCATTCTTCATTCCGACTACCTCAGTGCTAGTACTTTTTTTTGTACTCTTCTTAATCCATTTCCAAAACAATTTCTCATTTCCTTCAAAATCATTTTGCATTTTTTTAACTTGCTCCGCTCCGATGGTATCCTTGCTTTCTTTGACTAATAACCTTGGCTCTTCTGTCTTTATCTCTATAATCATTTTCTAAACTCTTCCTTTCTTTATCGCTAAGACCTATAATCTTCAACATTCTCGAGTACTCTTGTTTTTTTTGTTGACAGCCACACGGATCTCATCATACCACCAAGCATCTCCAGGCTTTCTTCCTTCAGCCGCAGTACCGCACAGTTCAGATGCACTCTCGAAAATGCTATCCGGTAGTATTATCCATGCACCCTCTATATTCACATTGTCTGATTCAGTCTTCCAGCCTTCTTCATGATGTCCTTAATATTTATTCAGCTTTTCTCGATGCACGAATTGTATTTCTGGTTTCTGCAAATTCTCTATTCTAACTCGCGTCTACTTCGACTTATTATTAATTCTTCTACACGCTTGACCTAGGCTCATTTTTGAAACTAAGAGGTAGTCATTTGTTCCGCACTCAGAACCTGTCATATCCCTTGTATTCCTTGCAAGCCTTCTCAGTCTCTCATCCGCTACAACAAAATCGATCATACTATGAGTTTCGCCTCTGCACCAAGTATACATGTGGATCATTTTATGTCTGAACCAAGCATTTATAATAAACAATCCTTCTTCTAAGCATAAGCTAATCAATTCATCCTCTTTACCGTTCATTTTTGGGTCTCTGAAATGACCCAGCACCCTGTCGGTACCCCTGCGTTGCACACCAACCCAGCTATTTATATTTCCGAGTAAAATTATTCTTTCGCCAGGATCGCAAGTACGTAATATATGGTTCAACGAGTCCCAGAAAGTATCTTTTACATTCCTCTTGTCACTATTAGCATATAAAAATTCTCCAATATTTTGTGTTTTCTAAATATTGATTAAAAATCTTCTCGCGACTGGCTGCCGGCTTTTAGGAGCAAGCCATCAAAAACTTGTTTAAAAATAATTGAACTTTTCTAATACATCCAAATATTTATTCTTAGGAATAAATTCTGGTGCATACGTCTAAGTGGATGCGTAGACCTGTACACGAACCTCTTCAAGAACCCGAAATCTTCGGGTACCCGAACCGCTTCGAAAAAACGAAATTTTCGGGTTCTCGAACTTTTTCGTGAACTCAAACGTGTTCGAGAACCCGAAGTTTTCGGGTACCCGAACCTCTCTGAGAAGGCGGAATTTTTGAAGCCATTGAAACTACTCGGCCCGGCTCGACTCGAAGTGTTACAAGCTCGATTTGGCCCGGTCGAGTATCAGGCTCCTAGCTTTTTGCATACTCCTAATAATCATGAAAAATAGGAAGGGAGTACGTCTTCTTATTATTGGTTTTTGCATCGCTTGATGTCATAAGAGCGACATTTATGTTAAACATTTGTTGAAATAATTAATACAGATCCTTACCGTTACAAAAAGTATTCAATTTTGTAGCAACGGATCACTTCCGTGAACACTGTTTAAAATATTCACGAAGTTAAAACATATGATTGGTTGGAAGGATGCATAGTATGCCGGCAAGGACAACGTCGTCGTCGACGCCGAGATCCGAAGCCATAAATCAGTCCAGCAAATTGATTGGGAGAAATAAGGGGAGATCCGAAAGCTCGGCAATCGAGTCGTAAACCGATCGTCGTCGGAAACTTCGCTTCTACCACCCCGCTTTATCTTGCTTACTCAGGAAACTATTAGGCCACCATTAGAAATCGTCTATGCCGCAGGTAGAACAACTTATCGTGTCGTTTCTATGAGAAGCTCTCCAAACTTTAGAGCTATGATTATTCGTGTCTGGTCTTCCCTTATGATTCGTTTTCCATTTGCATTATTAAACTGGAATCTAAAAATTCGTGTTGTAGAAAATATTTGAAAGAAAGCGAAGAAACAAGGTATTGCGCAACCCTATAAGCTCAATTTTTCATCTGTTACAGATTCTTATTGACCCCAGACGACCTATGAATTACGAGAGAATCTCTTCCTGCTTCATGAGACCCGAGAGAAAAACGAGCTATTTGGACAAAGGTTCTTGATGAATGATTCTGTTTCGACAAAGTGATGGAAGTGATACTTCTTTGTCCACTTTCTAGGTGTACTATGAAAAAGGAAAAAATTGAACATTTAAAAAAATATAAATGAAAAATTTCAAACTTTTTACAGATATCTGACTCATATTTAATGCTATGTAATATATTGCTATGCAGGCGTGGAAAAATAACATTGAAATTAATAATGCAAGCATAAAACAAGATATGATTCTAATTTTATTGCGAAAATTGTAAACCTTTTAATAACAAAATTTTTTTATGGAAAGCCTATGGTTTTAATTATTTAATTTGAACATTTTAAAAATTAAAATTACTTGAATTTTGAATAACGTCAATCGGCGTGAGTGTGGATTATTGCGGGGTAAATATGCATTAAGTTTTACGCTCTATACCTTCGAAAATTTTTAAATTATCATTCATGAGAGTGTAATGGAATCGTACAAATTTTCGATCTCTATAGTTTTTAACGGATCTTTACGCTTCGGCACTTTTAGATCTGAATATCATAGAATTTTGTCGGTGTCTGTCTGTACGTATTGTAAAGTGGCATTTGACCACTTATTCCGATAACTGTCACTATCATGAAGTTGAAATTTTGTACAAGTAGTCAGCTGATTTGGAGGTTAGGTTTCTCTTCCACATGAGATGTCAGAATCGTTCAATCATCTTTCAATTAATGAAGCGACTGTCATGATACTGACCAGTCCTTTTCGATATTTACTATTTTCCATGTACACTGAGGGGCCGAGGGGGCACAGAACACTTTTTTCACACATGACGCAGGTGACAGGGCAGGTAGACGTGGCACTGAGGATTGGACGCGGTCGAGCCGATCAAAAATCAACAACGCCGGTACTCAGCAGATCAAGAGGACCCTGGTTAAGCGTACGGATGTGAGTCCCGTCGCTCGACGTAGCCAGGGAGATGACGTTCAGGTTCAAGACCCGAACATCAACAAATCGGCACGTGCTCGCGGCTCGATTCACTACTTTCTTATTTTATGTAGGAAAATTAATTATAATCATTAATTAGTTACGCGGCCATTCGAGGTGGCCGACGTCGAGAATCTAAATTCTTCGGTCATCATGTTTTCTGGAGATAAGGTTATAATGTGTTGTTTAAACATATTGGATACAATGGATATATTTTTCTAAAAATTTACCATCTTCTCGCTCGTGCCCTACCGAAAGAAAATGTTAGAATATTCTCAGAAGAAAATGTCAGGCCTGTTTCAGGCTATCCGCTGACTAGATTTGAACGATTTCGTCTCTAGAAATAGCCTCAGAGATTCGAGTCCTTTCAAGGATCGTTTTATATTTTTATGAAGGTCTAAAATCTGTAATCTCTCTAATCCCAAATCGATCCATAAAACTTTTGCATCCTTTAGCAATGATC
>JAUMHM010083833.1:0-12944 GCA_032362435.1 Melikaiella ostensackeni | reverse complement strand
AGCCCAGCGCTAATCTTTCCTGTTTTCCTCCCCCAAAACCGGTAGCGGGCATACCTGCAATCAGACCAGACTTTACCCCCCTCCTCCGTCAGACAGCGGGCATACCTGCTATCGCGACAAGGCCTATGTCCTCCGAGCACCACCTTCTCTTGTCTTCCTAACCTAGAAAACGATAGCGGGCATACCTGCTATTACCACATTCCTATCGAAGTCTCAAGGAGTTCACAACCACGAACCACCGAGCAGACGACACTCTTTCTTAAGAGATCCATGTTTGTCTCTCTCTCTTTCTCCGGAAGAAATTATCGCTCGCTTTCTCTCTTTTAAGAGATCGCATCATCGGTCTCTTCTTCTCTCGCTCTTCTTGGAAGTTATTTAAACTCTCTTTCTCTCACTCTCCCCTCCAGTGGAACCACAAATCCACCTCCCTCTCGATCACCGTCGCTTCCTCTAAATCTATCTTACAGGATTGATTCCCAGATACCAGAAGCACGGTGCATATCATATTCGAAAAATTGGAAAGGATTTTTAAGAATTTGAAACATCTAAGGATACATATTTTGAAAGATTCCAAGGAATTATCAATAGATTTCAAGAATTGAAAGGGATTTCAATAGATTTCAAAGATTTTAGGACATTTCAAAAGGTTATGAGAGATTTGAAGAGCTTTAGAAAATGTCAAGGTATTCGCATTTCAAATGATTTTAAATTTTTCAGGTTACATACATATATTGAAAGATTCCAAGGAATTTATGATAAATTTTGAGCATGAGAGGGGATTTTAAAGATTGTAGGGTCATTAAGATATACCAAGGAATTATAATTTCTTCAAACTACTTTGTGTACCTGGTATAATTTAAGAGACATTCTCATTTTTCTCACGAATTTTGAAGAATGTCAGAAAAATTTAATAGGATTTCGAAGATTTGAAGGGATTCTATCAGAATTAAAAAAATTTCCCAATATTTCGAAATATTTGCCAAAATTTCAAGTGAATTTGAGGAACTTTAACGGATACCAAGAAATTAAAGGGGTTTTGATGATTTCAAAGAACTTTAACAGATCTAAAAAGATTCCAAAGTTCATCCAGGGACTTTAGAGGATTTCTCGAGATTTCAGAAGATTCAACGAAATTTCAAAGGGTTTTCGGATATTATTAAGGAATTTCAGGGATTTCGAGGAATCTTAATGACTTTTGTTAGTATTTGATGGATTATAAGAATTAACTCCCTGACACCATACATTTATTGGATGTGTAATACGAAATATTACATAATAAAAAATAAATAAAACAAATGAGGATATAATGTGTATAATAGTATAAAAAGTAATTGTAACAGCCAAAACAGGTTTCAATTAGCATTAGCATATTTAAGAAAAAATAATTAGAAAGAGGAAACTGACATCAGGAAAGCCTTGCCGCTCCCCAAATAAGGATTCATATGATTTTTCGAGACCCCCCTCCCTTCCCTAAAAAGCCTTACGTAATTGATGGACGCTAGCTTATTGTGTTTCTCTTTATTTCTCTTTTAATTTTAATCAATAAAACTTGACTCAAGAAAAATTAAAATGTGAACGATGAGGAAAATTTTTTTACCGTTAAAAATTACACGTAAGTGTGGAAAACTATATTGAAAATAGAAAATTCAAGATATTAATAGAATTGCTCTTTTCCGTACTCCACCTCAATTGCAAGAATCCTCAAGGATATCCTTCTGCTATTTTTGGACAATTTTAAACACGAGAAAATCCGGGAGGCTTTTATTAACTTATTTATAAATCATTCATCAACTATTTAAGAGGACTAATTTGTTGACTCGCAGATTTCCTCGAAGATTCATATAATTCTTGTGGATTTCCTTGTGTTCTCCTCACCCGAAAAGAGCACAATAAAGCATTTCCTCGAGGTTTCTTCAATCTAATCACGAAATGTTATTATTTGTAAAAAGTGCTCAACAGCTGTACAAGCAATGACGGCCTCGCAGAAAATACGTTTATTCCCACATTGCACTTGAAAAATTGGTTTTCTAATGTCACTTAAATTAATATTAAAAATGCGATTCACGTGGACTGATTCTTTTTTTGAGTGTATGTTAGTTTCACTTAAGCACGGATATATGAATTCGAGATAAGACATTTTTCAGTTTTTACACACAAACGCACCCGTAGCAGTTAAATTATCATTTATTGTAATCGACACAACGGAAAATGAACATCAAACACGACAAGCAGACAGCATACGTTGTGCTTATGTAAAAAATTCTGCATATATGATTTTGTTTTACTGGCGACCGGCGTCAAAGCATGCTACTGTGAATTTCGGGTCCGCGCCGTTCGCTCACGAAAAGTAGTACCAAAACAACGAGTACTTTCGATATAATGTTACGTATTATCAACTGTATGAAAAGTATATTTGTCAGTACACACATATCCGAATGTATATTTACATACACAGTGAAAGTCAGCTGCACTACAATTAAAAATGGAGGGAACAATTCCAATCTACAAATTTGAATCATTTCACAAAGAGCACTTCACCAAGGAGTGTGCGCCGTAGACACGCGTGAGACTACTGTTATGTCGCCATGGTTAGAGTAGTTGCATGGGGGCGGGAAGCGCAATGAGTCCGTGCAAAGTCTATGCAAGTTTATGCGAGTTGATACGATGCGAGTGCAATTGAGTGCAATTTCAGTGCAATTTATTCATACACTTTTTTCATTTTACAGTTTAGTGCAGTTTACATTGATTTGCATATACAGTAAATAATATATTCAATGCATCTGCGTAGAATCTGTAGTAAACATATTTCAAGGTTATGTTTGTATGCAACTATATGCTGTGTTTTGAATACCAATATCCCGTGATATATCTTCAATCTCCTATTATTTTGTAAAAGCAAATCATTAATAAGTTTGCGAAGAATCAGTAAATTTCTTCTATAATTTTTTTACAAGTGAAGCAAGTATTCTACAATAATTAAGGCTGGAAAATTAACGAATTTGTTCTCCAATTTTTTTAAACCCTCATTCATTTTGAAATAAAGTGTATATCATTCAACTGAATTTTGATGGATGCTTGGTTTGGAAAAAAGTAATACTTTTCGTCCAAAATTATGAAAAAAACTGGGTAAAATAGATTCTTGACAAATGACTTCTAAAAATGCAAGTAGGCTTTTCTTCTTGCACTGAACCGCTCAATTATCAGGCATTATATCTACCAATATGGTGATCCAAGAAGGCACAGTGACACCAAATGTATTGGACCGAATTTTTTTTTAAATTATCTTAGTAAATGTTGATTTTATAGCATAATTATATTTAGAAATTAGTTTTCATGTATAGCCACTGTTTATGTACCATCGTACGGCCAAATATTGCCCAGCGATGACACAATTTGAAATACCTAATTGGACATTTTAGTGTGACGTCATGCTCCATCGGTATAATTGATTCCTAACAGAGAAGCCGCAGGAAGCATCGTCTTTTGGTCAAGGTGAACCACGGGATGATTCTTTGTGCTGCTTTTCTGCTAGGAATTTATTTGTAATAATGTATTTACTTTGTATGAAATTCCAAAAAAATTCAATTGTACAACAATTTTTATCAAAATGTCATTCCTAGCGTTAACAAGGAATTTCAAGTTTCCCTCAAACCGAATTTCATTTCTCTATTTACATTTCAATGAAAATTCTAAATGCGATAAATTATAACATTCTGAGTGCAAAAGTGAAAAATGAAATGTATTCAATATGAAACGCATTGAGGGACTTTTTTAGTGAATTTTGGAATGCTTCAGGGGCCCTTTAATCTCGGGTCCAAGATGAAAGTGTCCGATCTCTGTTTTACTTTAAAAATAAATTGTAACGCTTTTGATTCAGAGTTATTTTATTGTACTATTAATACTCTTCAAACTTTTTATTAGAACTATTCGATTTTCAACGTTTGAAGTTGAAAATGGCAGAGAATTTTAATTCTGAAATATTGATTACAGGAACCTTTTAATTGAAAATTGTTTAATTTTGAATTAATATTGAATTTCAGACGCTTCACGTTAATTTTCTAGCTCTTAAATTTGTTGTCGTTACAGGGTATGACTGAAATTTGTCTGTTATTTCACTTAAATTGAGTTATTTGAGGAGAAGCAGAACCTGATAGGTACCTCTTAGACCCACTTTGAAGGCATAACTTGCAGTTTTTTCGAATTAATTCAATTCCAGTTCCCCATTCAAATTCCTAATAGAACCTCTCACAGTGGCGACTGTTGAACTTGTGCTATTCGCGAGAAAGCATGACCTAATAGGTACCTCTTAGATCCACTTCGAAGGCATAACTTGGAGTATTCATCCAATTAATTTAATTACGATTTTCCATTCAAATTCCTAATAGAAACTCCAAGAACAGCAATTCTTAACTTGTTTCATTCGTGACAAAGCAGAACCTAATATGTACCTCTTAGACCCACTTTAAAGGCATAAGTTGGATTTTTACTTGGATTAATTTAATTCCGATTTCCATTCAAACTCCTAATAGAACCTCTTAGAGCAGCAATTTTAAACTTGTGTCATTCGCGAGAAAGTAGAACCTATTATATACCTCTCAGACCTACTTTTGATGTATAAGTTGGAGTTTTAATTGGATTAATTTAATTCCGATTTCCGTTCGAACTCCTAATAGAACCTCTTAGAGCCACTTTGGATGCATAACTTTGAATATAAATCAGATAAATTCAATTCCGATTCACCATTTAAAGTCTGATAGAAATGCCATAGAGGAGCATTTCGTACTTGCAAGATTGCTGGTCAGGTTTTGAAAGTACATTAGTGCCTGATAAAGCCTTTTAGAAAGCTCTTTCCAAGTCAATTTTTGTCGACCTGAAAGACACCCCTCTGGAAGTTGACGCTGTTAGTTATCACACCGTGTTTTTAAGATGAGATAGTGAATCTGGTTTTACCAAGGGGCATCAATCTCTCTATGCATCCCTCAATGTATGGATGAACCTTCAAGCTTTCCAGCAGACAAATGATGAGTCTATGGGAGGTTGAATCGAAAGCTTTCTGGTAATCAACCCAAGCCATCGACTGATTGTGCTGGTAGCCTACGCGTCTTTGCAAACGCTCCTGTCGATTAGGAGATTTCCCCGACAGCCTGCTACATGAAGTGTTTTAATTATTTTTCATAAGCAAATTGTTTAAACATATGTGTATGTCAAACCTAATGTTCAGAATTTTTTTTTTTATTTTCCCCTCAGTTTTTATGAAACTCCTAGAGGCAAAATACAAAAAATTCGAGTACACAAATCCGGCAATTTTTTTTTCTTTCGTGGCTAGGCGTTAGGATAATACTGAAGGCAAAATAAAAAAATTTGGAGCATACGGATCCGGCAAAATTGTTTTTTTTTTTTTAATTTGGCAAAAATATTGATACTGATTTATAAGATTGATATTGCTCCGAAATACTAATGCAGTAATAATACTGTAAGAAATGTGTTTTTCAAGTATTAGAAATTAAGATAAAAATATGAGTGAATGATGAGAAGAAAAAATATTATAATCATATACATCTACATACTGACCAATCTTTGCAGCAATCTTCTGCCCTTTACTTGCAATGTCAGTTTACATAGCATCTGTTATTCTTATCAATTAAAAAATTGAATGAATAAAATATAAAATACGCTCGTGAAATAGAAGTACTTCATTTTACTTATTATTCTTTCTATTCAACTATGTTCTCATTGGTAGGATTCGGGAATTCCCCTGTGCCGGATATAATATAATGTCGGCAATGTTATTTCGGGGATTTCCTAATGTCCTGTATATTCAGGTTCGATAATATCATAAATTGTCGGAAGTTTCATTATACGGAAATTTTTTATTCCAATTTTTTTCTGTTTCGTGATTTGCCTGTCGTTCTCTATTGCTTTATTTTCTAAGCGGATAAATTAGTCCAATATTTCAAAAAGAACAAAAAAAAGTATACGTTTATCATGAAAGTGCTTTTTCAAGTACACCGATTTTCAAACAAGCAAATAAAACTGAAAAATATAATCTTCAATTCTTGAATCAAGTTTGAAATTCGCACCATCTCTCTTTCTCACCGACTTCTTGAGTAGCTAGCTGCATGTGAATGCAACGTTCCAGCAGATGACGGTTATATTTCATAAATTTTAATAGAATATTTTTACCCTTTTCCGGAAAAATGATAAATCACATCCTATTCTCTCACCTTTAGGCTCTATTCAAACGAATATCTTTGCGTTTCTTTCCCCGACCGCGCTGAAAGTGAAATTATGTGGATTACGCTTGTAAATTGCGTGCCTTTCGTGTAAGTGCAAAATTTTGTGTACTCGTCGTTCACCGTTCCAACGCCCTTAAAATATTTGTTTGTGATAATTTTCAATAAATTAGTACGTACCTCTTATCGAATGACGCAGTCCCTTGTGGCGTTTTTGGCGCTCTCGGCGGACGTGTAACGGTACTTCGCATTTAAATCGCCCAAAAACTTAGTTACAACTAACCACCTTTCGACCTTTTGACTGTTGTATTCGCTGAAACAGATGTGCCATAATACTTATCAAGCTTTTCTTTAGCTTCTTTGGCCGTTCTGCCTCTCAAAGAATAATGTTTAATGAGAATATGAAATTCGTTTTTTCTTCATTGTACACAAAATCACTGAGATGCTGACGCGACAATTACAATAAACACAAAGTACTTGACAGATTTTGATGAAACTTTGGATTAAGTGTTTTCGAGGTTAGCACTTCACAAGAATGATAAGGATTTTATACCAGTGGCACCATCCGGTCGTCAGGCCCGGGACTCTTCAAACCACCTAGTAATCGGTGTACTACCCATAGCTTCATTACCAAAAACCCTTCTTATCGTGCGGAGGTTTATTTGTGAAGGGTGGCTTGTACAAAGATAAAGTTGGTCATGCTAGGGGGTCTTTACAGTGTCCGTATGTAGTAAAGTTTGCTCTCGCCGACCAACACAACTTTTATCCGTTTACTAAGAAAATAAAGACTGAGTTTTGTACATGAAAAATGATTTACATCTGTCATTAAATGAAACTTATATCACAATAATATTTTTCAGAATGTTTGATAGTGCTATAATAATTTTGGTGAATGTTACATTCATGATTTCCTTCTTTCTTCGCGTAAGTAATATTCTTATAAATATTCTTATAATATATTCTTATAATAAATATTCTTATAATATTCTTATAATATTCTTCAGGTTTGTATCACTTGCTGCTCTCGAAGTAATTTTTGTGCTTCACGCTACTCAACCGATTTGAAAAAGAACAGAAAAGTGTTGATATAAATTAAACGTTTTCATTTTAATCCGTTGGATTTCATTTTGGAAATTATTCAAAGTGAATAATATCAAATTAAACTAATACATTTGAGCCAAATGTTTGACTATTCCGACATATTCTGCATACTAATATGCCCCTCGTAATAACAGCGTAGTGCTACATGCAGGCTAATATGTCATCAGCTGCATATAGATCGTATGTCGTGACCCGCACAGCTTTTGGTCCAAATGCCCCCAACTCTTATAGGAGATTGTCTAAAAATACCTTTAATAGAATTACATTTCTACTTCTTATTAAAATCTAGAGGAAAACGTGGGTGAAATGAATCGACCAGGCATAGTTACAGTTATAATAAATGAACTATCAATGAAATAAGCTCAGCACAGGTAGCTGACGGGAGACGAGTAGATCCCTTATAGTTCTTGGCCAGTATCTTAGAATAAAGGAACTCATGTATTATGAACCAAGCGAGTTCGAGGAAATGAATTATAACTTATTGAATTAGGACTTACAGGTTTATTGAATAGGTTGGAGATTTGGCAAGGTTGAGAGGGTGTTTGAACCTATCAGCCTTCCGTGTGTGTGTGTGTGTGTGTGTGTGTGTGTGTGTGTGTGTGTGAGTTAGGAGAACTTGTAATTCAGATATAAGTATTTGTAACCCAGAAATTTGTAGATTGTCAAGTCTCAACTCGGACTTTATGTCACAAACGCTACGACACAATTAGAGATTGAATTGCTTGAGAGGATTCCCAAGAATGGGAGTTCCAGACTTGGATTCACAAGTACGCAACACCAACGCAACGGGTTTTACATACAAACACACACATGTGCTTTATGTTCAACAGGTAATTCATAGAAACAATTATATTTATATATATGCCACGGAACGTGACACCTCCCCCTAAGTCAAACGCGGGGTGAAGCTTTCAAGGTAGGGCTACATTTTAATATGGACGTATACATACACTGAACAATCTTTAACATTGCGTATATACATGGGGCATTCTTTCTCAACCGGACGCCCTCTGCTGTGCAAAATTGGTTTGACTTAAAAAAATCTTGTTTAGGCTCAAAAGTTAGCCAATTTTACTTGGGCGCTTTTTGGAATTAAATATTGCCGACTAAATATGGCGTCGAGAGTCAGGAAAAACATAGATAAACAAATTACTTTCAAAAAAAAATTATGAAAGCGAGGATTCGAAATACTCCTTTTGGGCTTCAATTCTACGTTTGCATAGGTACTTTGACGAACCATATGACACCTTGCGAAATTTAAAATGGTGGATCCAATATGGCTGCTGTATGTCAATGAGTATGCTCCCTGCAAGTAAATTTCCTTAAATCGGTTTGGAAATAGTTACTCGGGGGTTTTCGAGGTCGCTGATTATGACTATGTAGTCGAAATATCGGAATACAATATGGCGGATTCAATATGGCGGATTTATGCGAAACAACCCAGGATTCAGTGATTCCAATTGCTGAAATCGACTTGAAATGATTGCTAGCAGATTTTCGTGGTCGCTGATTGAGGTTCTGCAGTCAAAATATCAAAATTCAACATGGCGGATTCAATATGGCAGCAGTATGTCAGTGATTTAGCTCCCAGCAACACAAACTGTTCAATTCGGCTTGGAAATGATTACTTGGGGGTTTTCGAGGTCGCTGATTGGGATTCTTCACTTGTTTCCTCTTAAGAAACAATGGAGGATCACTAAAACCAAGCTTCACTTGTTTTCTGTGAAAGAACAACTGAAGATCTTTGAGGCAGAGCTCCACTTGTTTTTCCGCAAGGGGCAGCTGAGCATTGCAGAGGCCGAGCTCCACTTGTTTCCTCTAAAAAAGACAACTGAAGAACACCAAGACCGAGCTTCACTTGTTCTCACTCGAGAAACAATTGACGATTGTGGAGGTAGAGCTCCACTTGTTTTTCGCAAGGAGCAACTGAGCATTGCAGAGGCCAAGCTCAATTTGTCTAAAATGACAATTAAGGAACACTTAGGCCGAGCTTCACTTGTTTTCACTAGAAGAACAACTGAGAATCGTGGAGGCAGAGCTCAACTCGCTCTTTCGCGAGGAGCAACTGAGCAATGCAGAGGCCGAGCTCCACTTGTTTCCTTTAAAAAAGACAATTGACGAACACTCAGACTGAGCTTCACTTGTTCTCACTAGAAAAACAACTGATGATCGTGGAGGCAGAGCTTCACTTGGTCTTTCGCAAAGAGCAATTGAGGATCGCAGAAGCGGAGCTTCACTTTTCCACTTTCGCGAGTTAATATATTTCTTTCCTACCTTAAGTCTATATCGGTTCGGAGCACGGAAATGTGGATTATTTATATTCGTTCAGCTCTACCCTCGGTGTCTGAAATGTTTATGTGAAAAGGTTTTTTCAGAGATTTACATTCAATCAGATCGTTGCAGGACTACATTTGGAATCAGTTACTTCCAGAACTATAGTTTCATTGAGTATTTGACCTTTATTCAGATTGTATTCCACGAAGTCTCCATAAATTCAAGTTTTTCATCGGTTTAATACCCAGTATGTTTAATACAAGCGACAAACATCGCGATAGATGCTGCAATCCTCACAAAAGTTTTGGTCTAACGGGCCACAGAGGTGAAGATTTGAGATTAACATCTGAGAATCTCAAACGAAAATTTCCAGATCTTCCAGATAAAGCTAAAATTTGTGTCCATTGCGGAAGGGCTAAATATGAAAGTGGTGATGCAGATTCTCAAACATCTCGTAATTTATCGGATGTTAGTGAAAATGATGTTAATATGGATCGAAATGAATCTTTCAATTCTGATTCTTCAACATCATCTAAAGTTAATAATACCGCAATGGTTTGTTCACGAAGAGAAATTGAATGAGAAGACATGTTAAGCGGATTGAAAGAGAAAATTTCTACCTTACTGATTAATGATTCTCAAGAATTGAGTATTCTCACAATAGCTCCAGAAGCATGGAGCGTTAATAAAATCGGAAAAGAATTCAGCTGCAGTAGGCGGATTGCAAAAAAGCTAATCATCTTAGAATTTGAAAAGGCGTTTTGTCAGACACTACAGCGGAGACTGGTAAACTATTACCGGAATCTACTGTAGACAAAATAAAAGACTTATACTGATGATGCGAAGAGTAGAATCATGCCCGGCCAGAAAGATGGTGTTACTGTGAAGACAGATGAAGACCGCTGCTTGATGGAGAAACGTCTCCTTCTATTAGATTTGAGGGGATTCTACGATAAGTATGAGGAAAGTCACCTAGAATTTCCAGTGAGCTTCAGCAAATCCGCACAACTTCGTCCGAAACAGTGCATTCTTACTGGGCCTAGCGGAACCCATTCTGTCATCTCCAAACAACAGTCGCAATACTTTCAATTTAAGAAGAACAATCTGGATGAGAGTGAAGTTCTCATTGTATTGAGTTTCAATGAAAATTACAAATACACAGTTCAAGATGCATCACAAGCGTTTCATTTCAATAACAACCAATGTACTGTATTCTCTGTAGTATATTACTATAAGGAAAACTCAGGACTGAAACACAAGAGCATAGCATTCTTATCAGATAGCACACACCACGATACAGCTGCAGTTTATACAGTCTACAAAATGTTGATTCCATATGTGAAACGAAGTCTTCATCTGAAGAAAATCATTTATTTCAGCGATGTTGCGAAACAATATTTCAAGAATAAGTTTCAGATTGTTAATCTCATTCATCATGAAGAAGACTTTGGTATCAAAGCTGATTGGAGTTCCTATGCAACTGCGCATGGTTAAAGTGCTTCAGATGGTATTGGAGCTATACTCAAAAGAGAAGCAGAACGAAACAGTCTCTTATGTAAGCCAACAGAAGCCATTCTGGCTCCTGAAAAACTTACTGAATGGTATCAGAAGCATTTCCAGAACACAGCGACCTCGTTCTACAGTGAAACAGAGCATGAGAAAGGTAGTAGGTCTCTGAAGAGAAGATTTGACAACACTCCAGCAGTCCCACAAATATTGAAAAATCATTGCTTCGGAGTAGAAAAGGATCGAACGCTATTGATTAAAAGGTACTCAAATGCTCCTGATGCTAACACACTCATATATGAGGCATGAGCAAACTGTGAAAAGCACCCCGATTCGTGGAGACAAGAGAACTCACGTTCAAAAACCACACCGAATCGTGAGAGGCAAGGGGACTCATGTTCAAAAAGCACGCCAGTTCTTGAGAGGCAAGGGTACTTACATTCAGAAAGTACCCTGATTCGTGAGAGGCAATGGGACTCACGTTCAGAAAGAACCCTAATTCGTGAGAGGCAAGGGGACGCACGTTCAAAGAGCACTCTGATTCGTGAGAGGCACTTATGATAGTGACTAGCACATTGAGTCTGTTTTCTTCTATTTTGACGATCTGATCATTGATTTGTGGTCAGCGACCTCGCAAAGCCACAAGTAATCATTTCCAAGCCGATTGTAGTCACTGAAAGCAGAAATGTTTGGCGTAAATCCGCCATATTGGATCCACCATATCAAATTTTGATATTTTGACTGCAGAATCTCAATCAGCGACCACGAAAACCTTCTAGCAATCATTTACAAGCCGATTTCATCAATTGGAGTAACTGAATGCTGGATTGTTTGGCATAAATCCGCCATATTGGATCCTCCATTCTGGATTCCGGTATTCTGATTACATAATCGTAATCAGCTACCTCAAAAACCCCCGCGTAACTATTTACAAGCCGATTTGAGGAAATTCAGATGCAGGGAGCATAATCGTTGACATGCAGCCGCCATATTGGATCGCCCATTTCAAATTTCGCAATGTGTCATATGGTTCGTCAGAGTTCCTATGCAATCGTAGAATTTAAGCTCAAGAGGAGTATTTAAAATCGAAACTTTCATCATTTTCTTAATAAGTAATTTGTTCATCTATGTTTTTCCTGACTGTCGACGCCATATTCATTCGGCCATATTGAATTTCGAAAACCGCTAAATGGTTCTGAAAACTAGATGAAATTTGCTAAATTTTGAGCCTAAGCACGATTTTTTCAGGTCTAACCAATTTCATTTATTCATTTCCCAGCCCCCCTGTAAGAAAGTTTTGTTGTTATGGTCTGGAGTAGTGAAGTTCTTTTTGAATCTGCCCGGTCTTCTGTTACAAAATAAGTCGTGAATTATATAGATAGGTTCAGTTATTAGTTTTTTTGCAGAATTGGCAATGGCATCTCTCTGAGTCTTTGTCAATTTTGTTTTCAAATCTTACTGCGTTCATGTTAATTTTCTCCTTCCAATTTTCCTCCATGGGTTTTCTTCGCCTGTAACAGATAAATGAGAAAAGAAAGGAACATTTCAAGGTGGATATACTGTCGGTTATTCTGCGACTGGGTATTGTTTGAGTCGAAAAGTTGTAAAATACAATTGAATGTGTTTATTTGATTCGATCAAGAGGGCGAGTTTCCAACACAATTTTGATAACTTGTATCTAACCGTCTTACCTAAGTTTCAAATGGAAGAAGTAAATTCTTGACTAAACATGAGATAGTTGAAGCCTCAAGTGGGGAAAAAAATTAAACGATTTGCTTTTTGATTGAAATCGGTTGGTTTCGCGACGAAGAATGCAGTAGTTGATATTCA
>JAUMHM010083832.1:0-12944 GCA_032362435.1 Melikaiella ostensackeni | reverse complement strand
TTTGAGTATCATTTTTTCGATAGAAGTAAGTAATTTGAACACAAAAATGTACTTTTCAAACGAAAAATCGATAATGCATTCATAATTTATAAATAAAACCAAACTTTTCATACATATTATAATTCTAGTGTTAATTTTAGCAATTTTTAATTTTTTCTATTCTATTATTTCGAATTATTCAGATGTTAAATATTAAAATTATTCAGCTATTAGTAAACTTCATAGAAATAATTTGAATCCATTAATATTCAACATAAATGAAATTTTTGATCAAATTAAAATCAAATTACCAAAAACAGCAGTCATTGGTGATTTTCAGAGCAGGAACAGGGGTAGGTTTTTATGGTAATTTTGGCGTTTTTGGAGAAAAATACAAATGTTTTTGTAAGAAATTCAGAAAAGTGAGTATAAAGTACCTAATTATATTCAATTTCATGGAAAAACGAAAACGTGGAGAAAATCAGTTATTGAAACAAATTTGATTACTTTCTTGTTTTTTGAGAAAAATACAAAATTTTTTTGTTCTTCTTCGACTGATACTTTACTTCTGGACTAGAGAGAAGATTTTCCAAAAGATTTCAAACCATTTACTCCAAAATTCGGGAAAGTCATCAAAGTAAACGATGACCTATTATTTTTTCATCATGTGTCAACAGTAGTGTTTAATAATGAAGAATTGTCATCCGTTATTCTTCGTTAATTTTATACACAAATTATATAAACAAATGCCTATGTGGACTTTAGAAGGCAGAAACAAATCGTTACTTCTCTAAACTTTCCACACTTATGTGAACAGTGGTATTTAATGATTATAAACTGTCATCCGATATTTTCTATTAATTTTATAAACAAATTCTTGAAGCAAATGCTCAGCGTGGACATTTAAAGACGGAAGAAATTCGTTTTCCTCTTAATCTTTCTCAAATCATGTCCCTTATGATGTTTAGTGATGAAAATTTTTAATCCTATATTTTTTGTGATTTTTATAAACAGATCATATCAACAAATACCCAGTATGGATGTTTAAGGTAAGTAAGGATGTTTATAGTAGATAGACAGGGTGAGTTCTGGGCGTTCTAAGATGAATAATTGTCAATTAAAATACTAAAAATTCAAAAATTTCAAATTTAAGATATTTCAAAAACTGCAGTCGAAATGCACACATTAAACGAACGAAAATGAGCGCGAAGCATGAGAGCATACCCGTGCGCCCAAGGCGTAAGGCTTTTGTGAGGGAGCAGGGGGTCTGGAAAATGTTACAAATCCTTACTTGGGGAGTGTGAAGCATTTTTCACGTGAGTTACCTCTTTCTAATTATTTTCTTCAATATGCTAATTGTAACCAGTTTTGACTATTAAAATGACTTTTTATACCATATATTGTACACATTATATCATCATTCGTTTTTTTTATTCTGCAATATTTCATATTACATACGCCCAATAAATATAGAGTTGAAGAGTTAACCATTCTTGAAGTCTGGTGTACAACTTTTATGAAATCTCGCGCAATCCCTGGGAATCTTTGCAATCTTCTGAGATCCCGTGAATTCTTTTGAAAGTTTTGTAAATTCCTTTAAACTTTTTGAACCATGTGAAAATTCCTTGAAGTTTTTTTAATTCTATGAATATCGTACATAATCTTATAAAATCCCTTTGACTTGTGAAAAAAAGTGTGAAAATCGTTTAAGAGGAGACTTCAAGATATTATGTATAGTGTATACAATAAACATGGAATTCAAAGGAATTAAAGGAATTTTCACATAATTTAAAAAATTTTAAGTAATTTGAAAATTTTCAAAAGAACTCATGAGGTTCCAAAGGATTGCAAAGATTTCCAAGATTTCCACGAGATTTAAAAAAATTTTAACTCCTTGTCTCTACGTTTATTGGATACATGAGGGCATATGTCTGGAACCTTTTATTTTTCAATAAAAGAAATTAATGATGAAATTTTGGTAGGCACAACATTAAAACTTTTACTGTTTCAGCTGAAGGTACATATTAATGATATTCTGTAATTGTATAGACGAAAACTTATGTCTTCAACTAGATATTAATGATTAAAAAATATTCAATTATGTGAAAGAAAACGATCTATCGGATCTCATTTTTATTTAAAAACATTTGACTGTCAGTAGACCAAAATTCGAAAATAAAAATAAAATTCTGAAATGAAATTAAGTACTGGGTAATTAATTAAAGAAATATTGTGCTCATCATTCGTCACACTCAGTAGTAATTTTTGGTTTTATTTTCTCTCTGCTTTTCCCTCAGCAGAAACAATTTATTTTTTCAAAGATTCATTGTTAAAGAAAGCTGACCTCTAGACTAATCATCACAACTATTCGAATTTTTGACCAAGAATATGACAAAATTCTTCTATGACGTCACTCGATATTTGTGAATTAGCACAAAATTAGTCACAGAAGACTTGAATAAGAACCACGAGCAGGTGTTTGTAAAGTTTGAAAACAATTTAAATTCAATTTCAAGAACTATCACAGTTATGACCGTCGTTTTTGAATTTTGTACTTAAATTTTAACTTTCGATAGTTTTTAAACGTCTGCAAGCTTGCTTCAAATGAATACATCATGTAAATATAACCATAATGGTCGAAATGTTAAAATCAAGGGACATCATTTCAAAGTCTATAACTTTATTTGGATTGAATGAAATACAGGTTTTCTTGAATGAACGTGATTCTGGTTCAATTAACTTGAAACGCATACTGTGCCTTATAATCATATCTCGTGTCGCCATAGTTTTGAAGCATAAACAGCATAAGAAAATGTGGTTCGAGACAAACTGACTTCATTAAAAATCGAACATTCCAACTCCAATCACTTCTGATCTAGAGTATTTATTCATTTTAAACTATTTTTGCAGTATAATTTACACTATATTGGATACCCAGAAACAAAAATTTCGTTTTGATTTTCGAAACTTACTTAAATATCTTTGAGGGACATAAAAGTCAAAGGTTCTAAACACATGGCCACATATAACGTAGCAATATAAATAATATATAAATAACATGTATATATACATATATATATAAAGTCATATGCCTAAATAAATTGATGAATGTTCTCTTTTTTTTCTTACGCAAAGAAACTTTATTACCTCTACAATTTAGTTCAGATGACAAACAAAATATATATACTTAAACATTTCTTAAGGTTCTGTGAGTAATAGATAAAGCAGATATGAATAATTTCGAGAGCAAGAATCTTTCCCCTCCACTCAATTGCAAATAATCTATAGAACCAGTCGTCTTTCACGAAATTCTTCACAAATTAGTCTTGAGTTTTCTATCGTTATCTTCACTCGGATCTAGAAACAATGAGGATCGTAACTCTATTATTTTCCTGCACGGTTTTGCTTGATTTTGCAAGTAAGTGTAACTAACGTAATATAATAATAATATCAATGATAAATATTACATTTTCTCAAAATATGGACACTAAATCATGGTCATAGAACAATATAAAATTTATAATAAAAACCTTCTAGTCATTTAGTGTCACGTCGTCACATTCAAATCTTGTAACATATGGAAATGAAAAAAGAACGATAAAGGCAATGTTCTAGTTTATTCAAGTATGTAAATACGTTACAATTTTTTAGAAACATTAATTTTTAAATGTTCTAAGGTGGCACTAGATTTTTTCACATTTTTTAATTCTCACGCATTTTCATCGAAAATGAGATAATGGCACCTAGACATTATTCGATATGCTCTTCACATATCACATTAATATTAATCTTAAGTTACACTTCTAAATGTACAATATAAAATTCGCAATTGAAAATTTTCATTTGGAAAATTTTTTTATTGAAATTTTCATTTAGTGCCACTTCGCCAAATTAAAATTTTGTAACATATGGACATAAGAAAATGTCTCTTCTAAATGTACAATATGAAATTCAGAATTAAAACTTTGCGCTTGAAAAATTTTTTTAATCAAAATTTTCATTTAGTGCCACGTTGCCAAACTCAAATCTTGTAACATATGAACATAAAAAATAATGCTTCTGAATGTACAATATAAAATTCACAGCATAAAATATGCTTTTAAAAATTTTTTAAATCAATATCTTCATTTACTGCCACGTTGCACATTTAAATGTTGCAATATATGGCAATAAAAGACGTCTATTATCGCAATGTTCTAGTTAAATAGATTTAGTAATTAATACTCTCTGATTTATTATATTATTTAGAATTATTATTAATTCGGTTTAATTCTTTTGAGTTCTTTCCATTCTTTATATTTTTTGAATTCTTCTGAAATGCGTGAAATGTTCTGACATGCTATGAATTTCTGAAATTCTCGACATTTCTCGAAATCTGTGAATTGACTGAACTCTCCAATTTCCGTGAATTTTTCGAATTCATTGAGTACTCAGGATCCCACAAATTTTCTGGATTCCCACGTATATTCTGAATTCCTGTAAATTACCTAAATTCCATTTATTCTTCCGAATTAATTCCTCTGAGTTCTTAGCATTCCTTGAATTTCCTAAATACTATTAATTCTATCAATTCACTAAATTATTCGAATTCCATAAATTTCTCAAATTCACTGTACTTGTCAAATTCTCTGAATTCTCCAAAGTCTATGAATTCCACTAATTCCATGAATTCTACTAATTCCGCAAAATCAACAAGTTCTCAAAATATCCTGATTTCCACTGATGTCATGAATTCTACAAATTCCATGAATTCTACAAATTTCACGAATTCTCCAAATTCCGAGAATTCTGAAAATTCTATTAATTCTAAAAATTCCACGAATTCTTTAAATTTCATGAATTCTGCGAATTTCATGAATTCTGCAAAATCAACGAATTCTGCGAATTCCATGATTTCTACAATTTCCATTAATTATATGAATTCCACGAATCCTATAAATTCCATGAACTTTGTCAATTCCATAAATTTTGCAAACTCCATGAATTCCGCAAATTCTATCAATTCAAAAAATTCCACGAATTCTGTAAATTTCATGAATTCTGCGAATTCAATAAATTCTGCAAGGTCCGTGAATTCTGCGAATTTCATGAATCCTGCAAAATCAACGAATTCTGCAAATTTCATGTATTCTGCAAATTCCAAGGATTCTGTGAATTCCATAAATTTTGCAAATTTCCATGCATTTGCGATTCCATGAATTCTGAGAATTCCATGAATTTTTCAAGTCCCGCGAATTTTGCAAATTCCGTGAATTTTTCAAATTCCGTGAATTCTACGAATTCCGAGAATACTGTAAATTCCATAAGTTTTGCAAATTTCATGAATTCCGAACATTCCATGAATTTTGCGAATTACATGAATCTTGCCAATTCGACGAGTTTTTCAAATTCCATGAATTATATAAATTCCATGAATTATATAAATTCCATGAATTTTGCAAATTCCATGAATTCTGTGAATACCATAAATTCTGCGAATTTTATGAATTCTGCAGGTCCTATTAATTCTGAAAATTTCATGATCTCTACCTCTAATTTTACAAATTCCACGAGTTCACTGTATTCTCAAAATTCCATGGATTCTCCAGATTCCATTAATTCACTGCATTCCTTTAAATATACATTTAATTTTCCTAAATTTCCTGAATTCCCTAATTTCCCTTAATTGTATTGATTTCCTCCAAATTCTCAGCATTTTTACGACTTCACTAAATCTTACGTATTTTATGGATTCCCTGAATTCCATTAGTTTCATGAATTCCATTAGTTTCATGAATTCCATTAGTTTCATGAATTCCATTAATTTCCTGAATTAAATGAATTCCATGAATCCCATTAATTCCTTGAGATATTCTGAATTCCTTAAATTCTCTTAATTCTTCAGAGTTCACCTGATAAAGGATGACGAAGATCACATTATGCAATAATTCACAGAATGCAGGAAATACTTTTGAATGTATTTTCATATTCTCATCTATGATAAGTGCACGTCTACATTAGAACAGCCCACTTTGTCGCTTGTCAGTAAGGGTCAACTTCACACTGAATTCTTTCTGAAGTTGACCCATATTGACAAGTGACAGGGTTGACTGTTTTGATATGGACGTACAAATATTGTAATTGGTAAGGGTGAGGGGAAGAAGGAAGCGATGTACGAAATGGTAAAAGGCGGGGATGCGGTAAACGAAGTGCAATGGATGAGGATGGGGGAAATAGGATTGATTAAGGGCTAATGAGAGGGAAACGTGGAAAAGATATGAGAAGGAGAAAGGGGAAAATACTAGGTAAAGAAGGTGTAAGGAGAGTTAAATAAAGAAAAGATTATAGGAGGAAGAAAAGGAGTAATGAGAGGGGTTAAGCATGGAGTAGGAGGCGGAAAGACAGATAAGTATTGGCATAGCCTATAAATCGTAAGGTTTGTTACGAAGGGGGGAGAGGTGTCGGAAAAATGGGAGAATTTGAGAGAAATGATTCAGGTCATATATGAAAGGGACCGATGGAACATTACGGGAGAGAAATAAGATGTACTCGTAAGATAAGCGGAGAGAAATAAAGGTACTGCAAAAATAGTGGGGATATGCATATAAAAATGGAGAAGAAAAAAGTGGTTGCGTAAGGGGGAAGGTGGGATTACGAAAAAAGTGATAGAAGACTGGTTCAAGGGAGAAGTGTGTTGGGGGCGGAAAATATGTTGAGTGAAGGGGGTAATAAGAGGGATATAGGTTGGAAAGGGGCAGGTTGAACATACGTGAAAGGAGAATGGAAAAGATGGTATAAGAGGTTTTGAAGATGGATAAGAGTAGATGACATGGGTAGAGTTTAAGAAAGAAATGAGTTATAGATATAGGAGTGCAATTGGATGAAGGCACTGAAAGGGGAAAATGGGAAGAGAAGAGTGGGAAAGGGAGTGGGGAATTTAAATTTATCATAGGTCAGGGTTTCGATTTCATATCATTCTCACTTCACGTTCGCTGGCACATTTATTTGTTTCAATTGCTTATCTATAGTTCTCTTAAATTGTTTTGCAGTGAGGTGAAGGTTGAAGTGAAGTGAGAAAGTTACATTATTGACCCCCTGTATAAATCGAAATTTCGGTAACTGTATCCGTAATGGTATATGCAACTAAATATCCGCCTACCTAAGTGCTTATCTCCTTACTAACAAATATTTTTTCAATGTACGAAAATTTCATAAATCTTTTTCTTACAGCAGGCGGAGCATGGGCCTCTGGCGTTGAACCACGAAGTGGCGGGGTTCATAGTGACATATCAGTTCCACAGACCCATTCTTCTGATATTCCTGAAGTTAACCAAATTGTAATAGAAAAAGTGACAACGGGAACACCTGTACCTGGCAAATATCTTCATGGACATCTCTCTCATCATCCAACAGTTCCAATAATGACTTTTCCAATTCGTTACGCTACAGTAAAACTCGGTAATAAGGCACCTTTCTATGCACGTTTGAAAACCGGCGATAATTATAAAGAGGGTGATGATGTAAATGGTCCTCATGAATACCGCTGTTATATAACAAGAGAAAATATGCCTACTTTGGAAGCAATACTTAAGCCTAACTTTGATTCCCAAATTAGAGCTGATACGCATACAGTCTCGACAGTTTCTTACACGAATATGCTTCATAGTATTTATGTTGTGGGAGAGTTATACGAGCAAGAGTCACCCCGCCAACAGTGATGAAACGTACTTTTTCGTACTTTTAACTTGAAAACCTAGGTTAAAGTTGACATTTTTTGACAAAAGTTCAAATCATTGTTTGCCACGAGCAAACAATTCACAACTACATCTAAAGTTGTGAATGTGATTGTGAATCCATTTCTAGATAAAAATTATCCGACGTCGGATAATTGTACTTGACATTTGTTTGCAACGTTTCTATCCAACTACAGATAAAAATTATATCTGGGATTCACTGTGGCTCGATTCCTTTGATGCCTGAACTATTCCCACCGATAAAAATTTCACCACTCATGGTGTTTAAAGGCTTTTTGGGTCGTTGGTTTCGAACCCAAGGTCGAACTGTCAAAATTCAAAATGTCGGATCTAATATGGTGGATAAAAACTCAAGATACGACACCGATATGGCTAAAATTTGCTATTCCCAGATTTTCGGTTCGCTGATTTCGAATCATGAGTCGAAATTTTGAAATTCAAAAAGGTGGATTATAGTTGAGAAAACATAAACAATATGGCCAAAAATTGCCATTCCGGGGATTTTCGGGTCGCTGATTTAGAATTTGTTTTAGCAATTTTTAGTCATGTCGAATTTGCTTTTACATTCATGTTCTGGAGCATTGGAGCAACATTGGAGCCTCCATTTTGAATTTGGCAATTAGTCTTCGGATTGGAAACCAGCGACTTCAAAAACCTATAAACTACACCACGACTGGTGAAATTTCAATCGGTGGAAATAGTTCAGGCCTCAAAGGAATCGAGTGGGACACTCATCGCCTTTTTCTCGGAACCATGAAGTCCTAGTTTAATTTACAAACCGGACTTGGAATCTAAAATCTTGTCAAAAAGTCAGCTTCGACCTTGATTTTCGAAGGTAAAAGTACTTTTTTACGCAGTCTCTATATTTCTCTTATGCACCGTCAATAAGATTGTTCAATTCTTTCAAGAAGATCGACGCTTCAATCGATCTGCAATCAGATCCACGTGAGTCGATTCGCTAAAAAAAATTAAGCCAGAAAATCGATATGAGATGAATCAACCTGAAAAGTCGTTGTAATTTGAATTATTGAATAATTTTTTTAAACGGCTTGTCGTACAATAACATTTTCCATGAAAATTGTTCTGTCTGACTCACACTCAGAGACGAGCCGATCACGGCAGCCAAGAATGGAGCAATCCAAGTTGACGTAATTTTGTCTGTATCTCTGCCCTTGACTTCCACAATACATACATACATGCATGTATTATTTCCCAGCAAAATGCACACGTATTACCACTTAAGAATACAATTTCCGCAGCCAAACCAATATGATTCAAATTAGTATCTATTGTTAAACTCATCGAATGTCCTCAAGATCAGGGGACTTAACCTCTATACTATGAATGCTCCAACACTGTGTGGATTATGTACTATCTAGATATAACTATTTCTGCTATAACAGTGAAGTTCATTTAATACTACGATTCGTTTAAGCCATCAGCCATTTGCACTGGCCTAAAAACCATAAGCAAATTATAAAAATGTCTCTGTAAAACTATCTCTGTACCCGACAATGTAACCATAATTTATTCAAATAAAATAAATATTATTATGCTTCTTGAAGGCTGGAACAAAATCTTCTTTTTTAGCAGCAGCAACAGAAATATCCAGTTCCCATGAACGTATAAAAGCACGTTCGTGTTTGCAGCAATTTCCTTTAATAGTATATTACTTGTATTTATTCATTGAAAGTTCCTAGAGCTAGCTAGCCCTTCAAGGAACCGGTGGTACATATTACATTTCTACGCAGGCCCATACGTCTCTATATCTTATATGTTACCAATCAGTGATCTCAAAGGTCTGATTTGAAATGTTAAATAAGTAACAAACAAGTTTTCTAAAGTGTTACTGTGAAGGTGCATTTCTAATTGTTATATATAGTTTGTTACAAAGATGAGCACCACGAATAATAAACGAACTTTGCATTTTAAAAGTGCGGTGTGGTTAAATTTTAATACTGTTTTCTCTTCACGGACTTTGTATCGTGTTGGTTGTTCTTTATCAATGAAATGGAAGAGAATAAAGAAATATCGTTGACCTTCCGTTTAGAATAAGCTATACAGCAGGTTGCCCATAAAAATTGTCTCCTTTTAGCGACGTTGAAAAGTCCTGTTATAGATGAACCGAATGCAAGCATTAAGCGTATGCTGAAGCGTGGCATTGAGCTCGTCAGTAATATCGCCATATACCACGCAGCCATAATCCAGGAAAGGGTGGATAAGACTTTTTTTTATCCTGAGAGGATACGAGTTGGAATGGGGAGTGATTCTTTATTTCTGTTAAGCTGTTGGAGGATTCTTAAGGTTTTTCTTGAAATATCCGAAAGTTGTTCATTCTAAAAAAGAGTACGATTGAGAAAATAGCCCAGATCTTTTACAGATTCCACAAAAATGATGCTTCGTCTGTCAATCAGGAGAGGAAGCAGTGTTACAATTGTTTCCGGTGATGGAGAGGAAGAAGGTCCTATAATAAGAGTGATTTTTTTTGCTGTCTTGAGATCACAAATCAAAGCCCACTGCACCACCAAATCGACATTCTCCCGTATCATTGAAGTAAGTCCTTAAGATTAGCAATAGGCCCGGAGAGGTCAAGCTTAAAATCATCAGCATATTTGTGATACTTGCAATGTCGGAGCTCGCTACCGAGATCAGAGGTGTGAATCTTAAATAAAGTAGGGGCAAGAGTGAATCCCCGAAGGACACCACTTTTGACCACTTAACTACCATATTAAAGAGGTTAGGCGAATTGGGCTTATTTAAAAATAGATTATGGTCAACAGTGTCAAACGCCTTAGAAAATTCAAATTAACAACAACCGTTAACTCCCTGCTATCAATTGATAGTTTAAGGTCAGAAGTTACTTGAGGTGAGGCTGTAAGAGTGCTATGCCTGGCCCGAAACCCGGATTGCATTGGTTCAATTAAATTGTTAAGAGTCAAGGTGTGACGTTAGTTGCAGATGGACAATGCGCATGAAGGGTTGAGACAGGCCACACACGATTGAAATAAGTCAGAAATTTTTAGGGGGCGATCATCATTTCCTCCACAGCTACCTGAGTTATCTTCCCCTCCCAGTGCGCAACGACGTTACCCCTCACTGGATTCGAAGCTTGATGAAGTTTGAAAATATAGTCATAAAAATAATGTAGGTCACATACTTTTCCCTTTCCAACGTCTTGTGAGGGCACTGGAAGGGGGGAAATTATGACTGCTCATTTTTAGGAGAGGTGAGGTTAAATATTTTAGGATCGGGGCGAATAATTACCTCTTTTCAGGTATTGGAGAATATCTCCTCCTGAGAAGATGGGTTATAGACATATAAGAGAATAGGAACGTAACTGGTAAGGCAAAACGAATCATTTCCATTGACAAATCATCTGACCCTACAGCATTTGATTTTACCTCGTGGAATTTTGTTAATAAAATTTCTCGCAAGAAATTAGAGAAGACAAATGTAGTATCATCAGAAGTAGAGGGAACAGAAGTTGAGGAGTTAATAGTGTTTGCCCAGAGTGTAAGCTTAGTGGTAAAAGCAGTTGAGAGGCTTCAAGTGAAGCCAGATTTTTCTTTTTTTATTCCTGTTTTTAATAGAATTGTACTTGTATTAATTGAATGAATTCCTGATTTCAGTATGTACCAAGTTTCTCAATTTACGAAATTCGTTTGTTTCAAGGTTAGGCTTCAGCTATGTTCATCCCCACTTAAGCAGTTTAAGTCTGCGACTAGCGTACGGTGTGAGTATATTCGGTATATTCATAGAGAGATTGGGTATAGGCATGGGAGTTACAATAGAGATGAGATTAAAAGAGAACTGGTATTTGATGCTAATAAGGTCATCGTTCGAAAGGAATAAGATTGAGTGTTCAGTAGAAGATATCACCTTGTCTAAGTCATCAACTATCAAATAGAACAAGTGATTGCATGAAGCCATAGCAAAATGGTCTAAAAACGAACAAAATGCAGTTTACGTGTATACAATTGAAACAGGAAATAAGGCACGTTGATAAGTATAAAAAATCATACCTCAGGGTATCCACAACATAAGAAAAGCAATGGACATTATAAAGCTTAATATGTATATACAATGCATAAAAATGATAAATTTTCAGAGATGGTGCAAGAATGAAAAAGCATAGTAGTGAATACAAAAAGAGAGGCAACTTGAGATCGATGAAATTTGAAGGCACAATATACAATATGGCCACCATGCATTCAACTAATATATAGAAGGTAATATTGCGTATTAATAAGAAACAAAATTGAGTATACTTATTAAAATTGAAATAGGTAAAATAGAAGAATTTCAGTAATAACATTCAGAAATTGAAATACTTTTATATGCAAATGAAGAAGATTAAAAGAAGGTACAGAGTGAAAATCAGAGACATACGTTTACTTAGGTATAAGTAGCACTTAAGTATAAGTAGTGCTAAGGTTCGTCTGATTCAAGTTACGAGTTACTCTCGTAAATACATATTGGACATGGACCATGCTTGCTATTGTAATCCCTAAACAGATTGTAAATGTGAAAGGTGTATTCTCTGTGAACCGGCCTCCTTACGTCAGAGAATTCTCCTGCCAGAAATATAAAGATATTTGATTTTTTCGTCTCTTCGGAAACGAGAGCAATGGCATGCATTTTTCTGTTGAGTGAAGTCAAGGTCTCGCGAAGGTAAATAAAGCACTTCTCATTTCCAGTCCATCCCAAATTTGATGTAGAAGAATCTCTTTTGAACTTGCGTCTCTCGATCAGTTTATGATGTAGATCTTGTCGGCAGGATTTAGCTACAATGATCGGAGGGTTGAGGGAATTAGTGAGTGAAGTTCCTTTCATAATTCGATAGAGGTTGACAACGTCACCTTTAAGAAGAAGAACGTCGAGATCCCTGGCAATCGGATCCACGGTGGTAATGAGGTCCTCATTGGGCTTCACAAGCTTATCGTAAGTTTCGAGCGTGGTACGCAGAGCCGCTTTCTCGTTGACATTAAGCGCGTGCTCCAGTGCAACCACTTTAGCCTTTAGGTCTTCATCTTCCTTCTTGACAAGATCGATTTCCTCCTTTTGCACGTCAGCGCCGGCTTCTAGGGAATCAATGCACCTGGTGTCAGCGGTGAAGTCCGGCTTCATTTTTCCATATAATAATAATGAATCATACCTATTCCTAGTTCCCCTCTCCATCCTTTATTTCATATTTTATTTCCGAAATGTATATATATATATATATATATATAT
>JAUMHM010083831.1:0-12944 GCA_032362435.1 Melikaiella ostensackeni | reverse complement strand
TTTGTATGTATATAATTTTGACCGCAATCCTATAAATTCAGTCATAATTTTTCCATCACATTCATCCTTCATTAGACCCAATATTTTAATATTAGCCTGGAAGTGGTGGTATATAATGTTCAGGACATAAAGGTAAATCTTTATGGAGATCTTGAAGTTCATTTGGACAATCCAAATCAACTTCAAGAATATAACCTCCAACAGAATCATTTGGAATTTTCAAAACATCAAATTCTTGCACATTTATTTCCCATTGAAAATCAGAATGAGGTAAAAGTTCACTCAGACCTGCACCGTACACATTATTAACATCAAAATACATTATATATGTTTCTTCATGATTTGCATTAAAATCAGATCCCATATATCTATTATTCGCTTTCGCGTATCTATTAGAACACTGAGAAATGCCTCCTCTAATTCCTCTCAATAAATAATAACATTTCCATATCGGTTAATAATTCAAGTTCAATTCCTGTATACTTTAACATTGCATCAAATGCTAAGACTGGTGCAGTAAAATGATGTAAAGTATCTAACTAATATGCAAAAATACAGATACGTCTAAAATTTTCAAAAACATCTGCTAAAAGCAAAAGATCAGTTTTTAAGTACAAGTCAGAGTATTCGCCTGAATTTTGTACATTACACGTTTCCCAAACTTTTTGGGCATGCAGGTAATCTTTTTCTGAAATATTGGAATTATTCAATTGAGAATAAAATGCCTCTTTTGGGGTAATTGTTCTTCATGTAATTTTTGCCAGTTATCAATATACTCATATGGAAGAACACATTTTCTTGATAAAAATTCAAATTCAGCATCATTATTACAATTTTTTTTTGTTACTGTTTTTTTATCATTGTTAAGCTAAGATGCTAATTTATCAAGGCTACTAGGCATGAATTGAAAGGAATCTGTACATCTAAAACACACCTTTATATCCTTTGCATATTTTGTAAAAGATATGTATTTTTCTTTGTTTATAGGCAACAATATAAGAGTACCTTTAAAGCTCGTAGCTAACTGTTTTATAAAAAAATGGTGTCATAGCCTGATTAATTATGTAATACAACTGGGATTACATGAGAAATATTATAATTTAAATTACAAATGTCATGGGTTGAACCTTTTATTTTAACTATAAAATGGCAATGACCAAGATATTTTTCATCACCATCCTTAAATGGCTTTTCACAAATATGACAAGTTTTGACTGCATACATTTTTTGATTTTGTTGCAAAGTTAATGAATCCATCGGAATAACATTGTTTAAATATCAATTGATTAATTTCGCTATTTCTTGCAATGTACTCATACTCGTAAGTCATTGAATGCAATCATTTCCTCTATAACTATAAAATTTAGACAAGGAGTCACCAAAATTACATTTTACATAAAATTCAACACTATGAACAACGTGCTTTAAATAAGCTTCAGTTTATTTTATTATTGTCAACGGAAGATTGTAATATACTTTCAGTGTCACCATAAAGAACAAAAAGAAATTCATATTTAAATCTGCAATTTTTAAATTTTAAAATTTTTTCTTCTTCATTCGGTAAAATAACTTTGCATTAATTTAAGTTCCTGCAATCAACTTTATGGTTTTCTGAAGATTCTTCGCATTTGAAATGACATAAATATCTGTCACAAAGCCATATTCGATGATTGTCTTTTGTAATTTGCGACTTCAGCAATCTAGATAAATTACGAATCCAAGCAGAGTAAAAAAAATTGCGAGCTTTTTGCCTATATTCTTTGATATTAATATCATCTATATCGACATCTAAGTCATTCACTGCATTTTTAATCATAAGCGAATGAATTATAGATTTTTCTGACTCTTGATCACTGAGATAGATTGGAACTATTTCCTTTTTTTTCGTTATTTTATTATACTCTAATTCGTAGACGTTTATTCCCAAGCCATTCATTTTTTCAAATTCAGAAATATCATCCAAACAAATGGGAAAATTTATATTATTATATATTAAAGTTTGGGGAGAATGTGGATAAGAACTAGTACGGTCTGCACTGATTTTGACTGGGAATAGTGCCGCCATTACTGACCACAGAAAACAAAAGTGATCATTATTTTGAATATTTACGACTGCGCGTTTATCCCTTATAAATTATGAAAATTGTACATAAGTTGATAGACTTTCTTGAAGTGGTTTATATTTATTAATATTTACCAGCAAATTTATTATTTCTTTTAAAACCCAATTAGATTTTTTATGTTGAAATTCCTTAACTTCAACTAAAATGTATTCAACTACGTCATCAAGCCATTTATCAATACCTGTAGAAGGAAGAATGGTTATATTTTTTGTATTACAAAATTTGATATCTTCAATCATTTCATAATTTTACACAGCAGTAAATTTACAAGCAAGGAAAAGATTAACTTTTAAATTACCATCTGTTTTCGAAGCTTTTTTTAAACGAGGCTTAATTAATGATCTTGAATCATTCAAAAACTCAAGTAAATCTTTATGTTTCAAATTAATAATGGATCCAGTTTTTACTCTATATTTAAAAGCGAATTCTATATTATTCCAACTTATTCTATTCCCTTTTTCATTTTCAGTTAAATTACCATCACCTTTTACCTGAAGTTGTTCAAATTTTCTATTCACGGCTTCCAAAATTCCTAAGGTTGTCGAAATCTTATTTTTATCGCCCAATGTTAAATTATTTTTATTTAATCTTGAAATTTTATTCAAAAGACAAATGTTTTTTATTCCAAATTTGATCCACTTTTCTATTTCAAGAACACGATTTGAAAAATTTGACATATTTTCCACAATGTTTTACGCTCTTTCCATAATTTTAAAAATTTTCAGAATTCATTTTTGTAAGAAAATTGTTAATTACTATAAAATATTTAAAAACGTATACTGTACACAATATTCAAGCGCCTACTAGAACTCCTAGTTTGCGAATGATTGTTAAAAATAAGTTGCCACACGTATGGATAGCAACTTTAAGGCATAATTCTACGAATTTGATTATTAATATTAATATGTTTATCCACGACATTCTCTAGTATGTTCTTTCATAAACGTTACTCTCGTTGATAAAGAAGTTCATAATACTTACTGTCAATGAAATATAACACCATCTTCTTCCAAATCACTTTCGTCACCGTCAAAAATCACATATCACGTTACACCGAATAAGTCTTTGGCATCTTGAGATAACCAGAAGCGCCTTCCATTTAAGATGCGATGATACAAAAAAATCTCAAACAAAATCGCGCAGTGTACCTCGTAAAAAATATCTTAGTAACATTATACCAAATAATCACATGCGCCTTGAGCCTGATAAATAAAACCTCCAGAGTTCTATATAATAATCGTAAAAGAACATTTCACGACAAACAGTTCTGCGAAAAATTTCATTCACAGTAATAACGCTGCAGGAAGGATCAGATGACATTAATCTAGATATGTTGAACGTAAACGATTTCTCAAAATGACACTGATTGAAAAAAAAATGAAAATTATCGCACATAAAAATTTGGCAAAATAGAAATTAGATTATATGAAAATTAGAAGTCATTGGGACCAACTGATACGCTGTCCCTTAAAAAAGTTTTTAATAATCTTGAGTTTAATCAGATGACATGTACCAAAGTATTAAAAGAAAAAGCGTGAAAAAATAGGATCTATTCTATTTACACCACTATCCACATGTGATACTTGAAGTTTTCATCTGTTTTCGTTGTATCGTTTTTGATACGAAAGTGCATCAAAATGTTAAAAACAGTTAATTATTAAAAAAATCATAAACATAACATTAATATTGAACACATTTATTAATAATCGGATACAAAATGGCGAGAGGGATCATCTATTAAGTGCTTCGCTTACTTCAGTAATGATATTAATACAATGAATCAAGATGTGTACTTTTTTCGGAGTTGGTACCTGAATAAATAATTCACAAATGTTATACTTTTTTGAAAATTTTATTTATGTTTTGCTTGAAGAAAATCAATTTAACTATTTATTAAAAAAAATTATTTTCAACTTTTTCTCACTATTTAAGCTCTTCTGATTACATTCCTAACGAAATTCGGTCAAAAAATTGTTTTTTTTTTCAAAGTAATTGTTGAAAAAAAATTGTGCATATTTTTTTAGTAATTTTTAATTGATATTAGAATGAAAAAAATAATTTTAAATAATATTTTTGAGCAAAAAAAATACTTAGCAAAGACGAATTGTAATATTCAAGATCCCAGATGGCCACCATCTTGAATTTGGGGCTTACGGTGCAGATTTTGACTTGCAAACAGCGATTTTCGGATTCAGCAGGATCCAATTACCTTCAAAAGTCTTGTTTGTTAAATCTTATATGAAATGCTTCTAGAACTCTTTTCTTACTATTGATCTATTTTTACTATTTTACTTTCATTTTTACTAACTTTACATAAAGAGATGATTTATTTAGCTCATTTTATAATAATCGTGAAAAATCAGATTTTTAGCCAACGACTGTGCTCCCATATTATCGTTTCCGATACTTTTTTGAGATTCAGGAGTCCGACTTCAGACATTAACTTCCGAAGATAAATCGCTTCCTTTGCCGCCTCTGTTAGCGCTATGTACTCCGCTTCCATCGATAAAAGTGCTACAGTTCTTTAAAAATTCATACAACAAGTTTGGTGTTTCTATATAGACCACCTCTTCAACTGATTCATTTAGGTATGTCGACATAATGTCAAATTGATGTACTTTCAGATCACACTGCACTGACAGTGCAAGAAGTAATCGTACTGAACTTACTCGTTTAACTGGATCAAATGTTTCGTGGTAATCAACTCCTTCACGCTGAGTAAACCCCTGAGTCACGAGTCGTGCCCTCATTCGCTCTACAGTTCCGTCAGAATTAAATTTATTCTTTTAGTATAATTCTGCTTCCGATAATTTCTTTGTTCTTTGAGCGATTTTTAATAATCCAGGTATCGTTTCTTAAAACACATTCAATCTCGTTTCTGATGGCATCCTTCCATTTCTTGAAATTTGGTCTATTCATAGCCTGTTTCCAAGTGATCTCTGCTGCATTTGCGTCTCAGAATTCCATTTCTTCTTCTGGTTCTAGTTAAGCGTCTTCATCTGGAGCAATTTCATGATCTGGATGCTGGCATACTTCCCTCCCATCCAGATTCTGAACTTGTAGATTGTCAGGTTATTGAATGTATTGATACCTTTTTCTTGGACGTGCTTTGAGACCAATTCATATTATTACCGGTGTTTCGAGTCCACTTCTGAGACTTGGTCCAGGGTTTGCTGCAATCTCAGGATGTTCTAGAACTGCATTTGGATGATAATCGTCTTCTTCTGATTCGATTCCTTCAGGTTTCTCTTCGGCTCTAAAAATCATCTCCATGTAATTAGATTCTTGATCCGCTTCTGCTGAAATGTTTTTTCCTGATTTATTCTCGAGTTATTTCGAAGGTATGCTTCTGGGGATCAATTTGACCCTCGATAGAATTAGTGAACCTAACATCGCGTGAAATAATTACCTTTTACGCGTTTACCAAATATAAACAACAAGCTTTTCATGAATCGTCGCAGCCGAGGAATTTTCTCATGAGGCCATGTTGATCGATTTTTCGCTTGTTAGGAGATTTATCCAAAGCGACAAGTGTTTCTTCAAAGATTCTGAAGTTGTTTACGTCAGGACGTCCATTATATGCCTCAAAGGGGGTTATTCCATTAACAGTCTTGGTGATGCATTGATTTCTCACATAATTCCCGGTCGTGACGGCTTTGGCCCAGAAAGATGGAAGAAGATCGGGCTGAATAATCATGCATCGAGCCATCTAGATTCATTTTAAGTATATTCTCTTCGCGACCCCGTTTTTCTGTGGAGTGTGTGGTACTGTAAGCCTGCGTTTAATTCCTTCACTTTAAATAAATTCGTCGAATTCTTTATTCCTATATTCTCCTCAATTATGGGATTAAGGGCATTTTATTTTCTTGCCCGTTTGCTTCTCGATCAATTTTTTAAATTACTTAAATGCCTGAAACGCTTTATTTATTTATTTATTTTTGGTTCGTTGATTTCTGGTATTGCTTTCGTCTAGTATTTCAATTTTTAGAGATTCAGGGTCAGGAAAATTATCCCTCGATTCAATGGCACATCTAAAGTTGTTTAAGCTGCTTGGCAAACTGTGTAAGAGCACAATTGTTTGAAATTCACCTGAGACAGCAATTGTCAGCCATAACAATTTATTCACAGCTCGATGCATAATTAATTGTTTCCAGAGAGATTCTTTCCTGGGAGGGCCTTTCGATTCAAATATTCCCTCCAATTTATTCCATATTTCTCTTGACGTTTCACAGTTTCTCACCTGTTGCAATTCTGCATCGTTGATAGCGAAGTACAGATCTGCCTTGGCCTCGAATTTTTACGCTCCAGGGTGGAAGTAAAGATGCTCGGTGAGCAAAGCGATCATTTGTAAATCAGCCAGATGAGACAGTTTGATATCCATTTGAATATATTCTTTTTTCAAAGTAGTCATTTTTAAATGTAAAGACTTGTGATCATGGTAAAAACTATTTCTATCGGTCTAACGTACAAATGATGATTCCAGTGTTAATTTCGACCTTCACGTGAATGTAAAATAACAAATTTAAATTAGGAGCTCAAGAATTTTCGAGAGGAGGTAAATTATTTTCTTAACTTCCTGACTTTACAATCAAGTCTGAACTCTGAAATTCGGGGGTTAGGAAAATATATACGTCACACACTAGTTCAAGGAATATTTGAATAAATCGACTGCTGATATGGAATGGGTGAATGGAATGGACTGATATGGAATCAAGTTCGAGGAGTCCGTATGAAGAATCAGGTTTCAGTTGTTCAGCATATGGAATCAAGTCTATTTTCTGACAGCTTGATTTTTTAAAATGAAATAAATAAGCATACCGTACTGCAGAACAAAATAGATTAAAAAAATTAAATCGCGTAATGAAATATTAAAGAGTTCTACACATTAGTGAACATTGCGGACAATTCCATAAAATTGTATTACGTGCTGCGGAATGGCCTGCTTTTGTTCATTTTATCACCAAAACTCAAAATGTCAAAATCGATAAAAATAAGATTTGATTCCATATACAAAGCAACTGAACCTGATTCTTTAGACGGACTCACCCGAACTTGATTTCATATTGTATGGAGCAGTCGAAATGTAATTACTTGTATTGGTGACAAAATGGAGAGTTTGATTCACGAGAAGCCTCTCAGATCCTATCTTTTCTGCTTATAAGATTTACAGGAAACTACGACGCTCTTCGAGAAGCTGAGAAACTGATTTTCCGACGTTTGTTGACAAAATTTTTTTGCAATTTTGGCTTTCAAGGTGGCGAGTCGAGACTCGTCTGGAGCAGAGAAAAAATAAAGTCCTAGGAGAGTTTATTTTCCATTATTGAAAAAGGAGTAAAATCCACAAGAAACTGGGGGTTTTTTTGGGGGGTCAAGAAAGTTCATTCTTATCTATTCTGAATTTTCCACCCGCAGTAAAATTCCAGTTTCAGTACTAAAATTATGGAACGTATGAAAACAAACAAAAAAAATGTTCCAAATTTAACACTGTTCAATTTTGATAATATAACTTTGACAAACTTTACTCTTAATGTTCTCAAAGCCTTGAATTTTAAATCGTATAAAATTAACAGCCTGAAATTTCATATTACAATTGTAAGCTCTTTAAATGAAATTTATTCAATTTTGAACGCTTTCTGTTACGAATTGATCAATGTTTAAATTATGAAATTCATAATTTTCTGTTTCAAATGCTTAGTGTATTGAAATTATTTAATTTTGCAGACCTGAAAATAAAAATTGTACAAATTTTGGTGCGATTCAATTTGAAAATGTGCGATGCTAAATGTTTCTCATTTCTAGATTCTCTAATTTCAAATGCTTTTAACTGGAAATTGTGTTACTCCAAACGCTTCGAACAGAAAACCTGCTTAACTATTAAAGCTTTTAATTGAATATTCCGAGCAGGAGGCCTGAGGTTCGATTCCTCTGCCAGTACCAATGGAAATTTTTCTTCGTACTTCTACAGAGGCTTTGGTGGTTCGGAGCCCACATTAAATTGTAGGTTTCCTCAAAAAAGGTTAGTGACTTCCCGGGGAAGAGGCTCCATGTCGAGGAAGAAATGGCTTGGGGGTCACTCTATCCTACCCGGCAGCGGAGTTCGGAGGCTACTCCCGACACAGTGCAGAATGGCTCACTATGCTTCGCAAGGAGGCTTGCCTCCACTACTTTGCGGAGGAACCTGGCTGGAGAAGCTGCCAGATGGCAGTGCTAGAAGTTCCGAAAAAATCGAGTTGAAAAATCGATTATTTTTGGTAAAAATGTTCATTATTTTTAGATTAATTATTAAATTTTTAAATCTTAAATTTACACTTTTTTGCAATACCCCTTTATAGAATTAGTTTAATGACTTCGCTTGGCACTGATTTTTTGTAAAATATAGATATTTTTCAGGTATTTTGAAGAAAAAAATGTTATAATTTCTTTTATAAAAATTGCAAATTCTTATTTCAGATTTGCTGAAACTATCTCTCTCTGTATCTCTTATATCGGAATCAATACAGATACGAATCAATCACAAAAAATTGAATATACCATATTCCAAAACGATACTTTCTAAATATTGTTTTATATTTTACATCAAAAAATACTTTTTGTGCTAAACTGCAAAATACTCTATATGGTTGCGTAAAGTATCGAGAAAGTTGAAAAATACTGCACAAAAAAAGAATTCGCAAAGCACCAACTTCATAGTTTATTATTAATAAATAATTTGTTAAAAACAATTGCTGTATTCTCATAAACAGTGTGGGACACTTTTTAATGATTTTTTATATTTTTTATGCGGATTTTCTCTTATATACAATTTCAAATAATACTTAAACAATCAAAAAAATACGTGTATTTTTTATTGTTATAAGCAAACTGTATTCAAAGAAACTTGCAGTTTGAGCAATTTTTAAAAGTTTCAGGTACTTTTAAAAAAAATTACTTTGCTTGGCTTGTCAGTGTTAATTCGTTGAAGTACACTGTCAATTAATGACAAACGTGATTATTATAAAAAATTGCATAAAAAATTTACAGTTTGAAAATTTTTTACAAGTCTTAAATACGTTAATGGAACCAATTACTGAGGGGGAACCATTTGTCGATAAAACAGTTAATATCTCCTAACCTAAAACTTAAATGTGTAATTTTTTAAGTAGAAATCTTTAAATGAATCTTAGTTAAGCTTCTAAATCATGAAAATAAAGTAGACCTGAAAAATAGTGTAAGTAGAAAGAATTTTAACTTCGACCTCGGACAATAGGATCAGCCTCGGTAAGCCCCAAGATCTGGTTGAAATTGACGCCGTCCTTCGTGAGAATATCTCGGAGAAGTGCGACCTCTGGATCATCACTTGTTCAGTTAATGATGCGGCGAGAGCTTCGGCCGATTCAAATCAGAGGGTAAAGCCGACGATGGATCGAAAGACCAAAAGGAGCCTGCATGATCCGAACAAGAAGATTGGCTCGGCTAGATAGAACATTTAAGTCGGAGACGCTCATTTCGCAGTGGTTGGTTAGGACGCACTGTACTCCTACCGAAAGAAGTCGACTTGTCCAACGCAAGGAACTGCAGGCCAATAACTTGTCTGAACATGCTGTATAAGATCTTCACAGCTATCCTGAACGTCAGAATTGTTCAGACGATTGGACCTGTGTGGAAAGAGATTTACGAACAACGTGGATCGGAACAAGGCATAGCAGGCTGTTGGGAAAAACTGCTATTCGACAGGACCGTCTGCAAAGACGCTGCATACTATAACCGCAATCTGTCGATGTCCTGGATTGATTACCAGAAAGCTTTGGATTCAACTTCCCATGGACTTGTCATTTGTCTGTCGGTAAGCTTGAAGGTTCATCCACACATAGTGGGATGCATAGAGAGATTGATGCCCCTTTGGAAAATGAGATTTACAATCTCATCTGGAAAACATCGTGTGACAACTAACACCATCACCTTCCAGAGGGGCGTCTTTCAGGGTGACACCATAAGTCCTCTCCTCTTTTGCATCATACTCCTGCCACTATCTCTCGCACTATGCAATTCTCATGGGTACCTATGTGGCGAGACTAATAATGGCGAGCATAAAATCACTCACATATTTCATACGGATGACTTGAAGGTCTATGCTTCTGGAACACAGCATCTCAAGGATGCTCTAAAGGTCGTCGAGGGGTACACAAGAGAAATTAGAATGGACTTTGGATTGGCCAAGTGTGCCAAGTTTCATCTGAAGCGAGGCCTTGTTAGCGCTCGCGACGTCCTGAGCTCGTGGACAGGAGAGCTATTAGACACCTTGGCGCTGGAGAGACCCACCTATACCTGGGCGTGGCCGAGAGCCACATTCAGAACATAACATCAGTGAAGGATGCTCTCCGAAGCAGATACAAACGTCTTCTTCGACATCAGTCCTTGTCGACGAAGCTAACGTTTGCTTTTCTTAAATCATCCGGACTCAATCCAAACACAAAGAGTGCCATTGGATGTGCGACGCCATTACTGGTTCATAACCTCCAATCCATATCCGCGTTCAAGATAAATGCCGAGGCACTTGCAAGCTGGATGCCGAAAGATGTCGTTCTTGGGTCGCTCCGTGTCCTCAAGACACACGAGTATTTCACCGGTCCTTAATTGTGATTCCATCGCATCTTGTGGTCACTCACCTCGCAGTCGTGAGGCGTGGCCATAGTTGTAATTTACTGCGTTTTTCTACTGGGAACCGGTGTCATTTTTCTGGATGGCAGTCGCTCCCAGGGGGACCCTTCAGTGATTGTTTGACCAATTTTTTAAATTATACATACATACAGGTGCAAATGCACATTCACACACATGGATACATACAACATACATTATCTACACGCCTATTTTTTGAGCTGTTGCTCAAGTAACATGACTTTTATAATATTAACATTCAATTTTTTCCTCCTAATAGCACGAAAGATAATAAAATTCCTCGTCTAGCAAGTCCATGTTGAAGACAAAATTTAATCTTTGTGAAAAATTATTGCAAAAAGATATAAAATAAAAAATATAAAAAACAAAAAAACATCAATATTATAAACATTGAGGCACTTCAGCAACAGCTCAAAATACAGACGTGTAGATAATTCCCGCCGGTAGTGTACTTTAGAGTGATTCAAAAAAGGCAATGATCGAATTTCGTTCGGGAGAATACCTCATTTTGGTAAGTTCACAGGAAAACTAAATGCGTATTTTTTTTCGACCGGATAATATTAACTGGTACCACCAGGCCCCTCTATTTCCCCATGAGAATGACAAGAGAAAGCCCCCATATCTACAAATATGAGACTGGAAGACGTAAGTTTCAATAAAATAAGTGCAAATTACAGTAACCTCTTAAAATCACTTCCCCGAATGTGAGATATGCATTAATTTTTCATGTTGACCCCCTACCCCTTCCAGCATGTCCCAAAAACCACCTTCTAAACGAGGAACAAGTATTTTGCGGCATATTGGTCGTAAATATTTCTTTTGTGTAGTTTTTTTAGAAACATTTTAAATGGTCAATTTAAAACATTTAATGCAATTTTTATTATTAATTAATTGCTTGAACAATTTTTATTTGTTCAAACAATACTTTTCCACATTATATCGTAAATTATCGGTACTCTCACAGCAATATAAGTAATGAGAACGGTCTATTAAATTGGTTGTTAGTCGTTTAAACAAATTTTTATTGTTTAAATGTAACTTTTGACTAGAAAAAGGCAGAAAAATGTAGTTTTTCGCGAATGAGTCAACAAACTCAACAAAATTCTGATATATTTGTTTTTTACTACTCATCCATGATTATTTGAACAATTTCCATTTGTTTTAAAAAAAATTTAAAGAAAATATCCAAAATTTACACCTTCTCTCAGTAACATGAACTAATTGGTTCAAACCAAAAATCGACACGATCGATTCGCTATATTGTTAATTGATTTAATAATTTATCATTGTTTTTTTTCGACAAAACAAAGTTTTCATTCTTTCTAAAAAGACATGAACTAATTAGTCAATCGTCTGTGTTGATTTTCGATATAAGGTCATCAGTTCAAGTTATTCTGAAAAGGTGTAAATTTTTTATATTTTGTCCAAAAAAATTGTTTAAATGCAAATTGTTGAAAAAAATATGGGCAAGTTATGTAAAAAGTCAACATAAAAACAGCTAACGAAATTTGTTGGAAAATTTACAAAAACTGCACTTTTCTGCATTATTCTAGTCAAAAGTTACATTTCAACAATGACAAATTATTTAAACAATTAGCAATGAAGTGATTTTTGGTTTGAACCAATTAGTTCGTGTTACCCAGAGAAGGTGTAAATTTTTTACATTCCGTTGAAAAAAAGTTTAAACAAATGGAAATTGTTTTAAAAAATTCAGATTAGTGGTAAAAATACCAAATATACCAGAATTCTGTCGAGTTTCTTGACTAATTTGCAAAAAACTACACTTTTCTGCCTAATTAGGTTACCTCATTGTGAGGGTACCGACAATTTGCGATAAAATGTGAAAAAAGTATCGTTTAAACAAATAAGAATGGTTTCAAAAATTAATTATTACCAAAAATACATTAAACGTTTCAATTTGGCCATTGAAAATGATTTATTTGAAAAACTACACAAAAGTAATATTTACGACCAATATACCGCAAAATACTTGATCCTCTGTAGAAGGTAGTTTTTGGGGCATGCTGAAAGGGGTCGGGAGGGAGGGGGGTCAGCATCAAAAATCAATGCATATTTCACATTCGAGGAAGTGATTTTAAGAGGTCTCTGTAATTTTCACTCGTTTTATTGAAAATTACGTCTTCCAGTCTCATATTTGTACATATG
>JAUMHM010083830.1:0-11689 GCA_032362435.1 Melikaiella ostensackeni | reverse complement strand
TCTGATAGTTGTATCTGCGTAGTGATTTTTTTTATTTATTCGGAAAAATATGTCTCTCATATGTATCTATTTAATCTTTATATGCTCCGATTCAATCATTTCAATCAAAATATTATGCAAAAACCAACTACGATATATGTGGACGTCGCGTCGGCATAAAAAGGGCCATTATGCCCGCTTCTAGTTTAGAAGATGTTCGCTTTTTCCTAAGTCAGGATCCAAATTATTATTTTGGGATTTGAGTGGGGGATGATACTAGAACTTATAATAAATATATTGGTACTATATTTGTGTCTCAAACCTGAAGGGTTCGCTTGAGCCTCAAAATGTGAGGAATTCATCCAGCTATATGATGATATACGTAATTTCATGAGGGCCAACTCCTCTTCTCTTCTCAAATGCCCGGTTTCGTTGCCAGTATTCTGGCCTCACTGGTAAATAACAAAAGTTTCATTTGACGTGAATGAAAGGTAAAATTATTTTGAGAGAGATTAAGGACATGATTCATTTTTCTTATTCTCGAGACGGAAGAACAACTGGATACGCGTGAACTCGCACGGAACGTGCAGCTGCTCCCATGAAGGACGCCGGAGGATGCGCTGGCTGTACCGACCTGCTGATGGGTAGTCGAGGGCGCAGTATCTATTTGCTGTGCACCGTGTGTGAAGGACGAATGGGATTCCCGCCCTCAAAACTTCCGCGAATACTAATGTGAAAAATGACGGTGGTAGCGCAGCCCATTGGGGACTCTAGAGGTGAACTCTGAAAAGGCGCAAGCTTTCACCGGTAGTGGTGCGCAGAGACACTGATTTAGTTTACACTGTCCTGCAGTAGATAGTTCAGAAGGGACCGGGAATTGACCTTGGGAGTCTTAGGTAAGACGACCGAAATCATGTGTATACACTCTTTTATTGGCATGTTAGTGTGATCCCTCATTTTTTTCTGCATGCAGAAGCTTTTCAGGTAATCCACGCCACTCCGCCGAAATACTAAGCACCGAGAATTTGAGGTATTACATTAAATTTTTTTATTCTTTTCACCTTTGGACGGTGCTTCCGGATACCTGGCGCGAGAAGTCAGATTATTCTCAAAGTTCAAAAGTCTTTTTGGTTTCTCTTTAATTTGTTTTGTTAGCTCAAAATCAAAATTCTAAACTTTGCGCTTTTTAAAAAATAACCCATTTTCCTGGTGGTTCCTAAAAGGATCCAGGAAAATGCCGTTATACAATGTCTAATAGATATTAATAAGCCTTGAAAAAGACATAGTTCTAAGTCGAAACATGTCGCCTATCTTTTCTCCCACACATCTCTTACTTACCCTTACCATAAAACTTCCTTGTTCCCCGGTTGTATAACGACGCTAGAACCGAACGAGTTACGCTGACCTTGAAAGGGATTTGGCCTAATGGTATAATAATAATAATGAAATGAGAAAAATTACAAAAAAAAATGATCTTGGTGAAATTAAAAGTGTCACAGCATATTCGCCGGTTTGCTCGTTGGTCAAGTTATTATGCCAGTAAAATCGATTTCTTTTAGGTCAGTCGTAGAACTTTAGTTTGTTTTCATGTCAAAATGATATGAAGTGTTAATAATAATAAATGTTAATTAATATTAGTTAAGAATTTATGCCTGATGAGTATTTGACTGCACCTGCACTCTTCTCGATTCATTTATGTATCTCTTTTAATGACACGTCTTTATTTTCTTATTTGTGATATCGCCATTTAGACTTGGCTCGATGCCTGCCTTCAAAATTGTATTTACATTCTGGTCGCGATTCGTATCTAAATTCTTCTGATCTGAATTCTCGTTTGATTTAAATTATTTGTCTACAGATTCTGATTCAAATGTTACTACTGATTTTCTATAAACTCTGTTATCTATTATTACCATGTTATCTGAATATTTTATGTCTACTTCATTTTTTGTGCACCAATTTGTACCTAAAATAATATCAAAATTCAATTCAGGTACTACTGAAAAAATGGACTCAATCTCTTGTTTCCTAATTTTCAATTTAAACAATTTTTTTTTCAAATTAAATCTGCTGTCCAACGAAAAGATCTAGTAAGTGACATTTGCCATAGTGACTATTTTCAGGAATACCTGCGTGGGAAGGTAACATCTATGGCAAACGTCACTCACTAGGTATTGCCGTAGTACAGTTGTGCGGAATTGACCGTTCAGTCACATCATCTATTTAAAGTGGGCAGCTTCCCCCTTCGAAAGTGGATATCGAAATGACTCTGAATTATTAAGGAGAACACCAAAAGGACTTCTGGCTTCATCGCTACCCAAGTCTCTTACAACTCAGCAATTTGTTCACATGCAAGGTCTCAATTGGATTCCAGAAAAAGATGTCAAATTTGACTCAAAATTTAGCTCAACTTTTTAATCTCTTAGATTGGTGGAGCCCAGTGATTATTACAGCCAAGATCTTTATCCAATTGCTGTGACTCTCAAAGATTTCTTGAGGCGATCTTCTTCCGACAAAGGATCACAATCTATGGCTTGAGTATTGAGATAGTCTTTGACATATTTCAGGGATTGAGACACATTGTTAGAGCGGATTCCGTTCGTCTTCTGGTTCCTACGAACTTCATGGATTCTGCGATGCTTCTGAAAGAGATTACGCCACTGCTGTCTACCTTCTTGTCGGATCGGCTTCTGGAGTGTCTTATGTGTCACTCGTGGCCTCAAAGTCTAAGGTAGCACCCGTGAAGCAGTTTAACTTACCTCGACTTGAACTGTGTGGAGCAGTTCGGTTGGTACACATGATGCAGTATGTACAACAGCCATTCAAGTTAGATGTTCTCGTACATTTATCAAGCGATTCAACTGACACTCTTGACTGCATTAAAGGGTATCCCACGAGATGGGAGTTCTTCATAGCGAAACGGGTGTCTGAAATGCACACGACGCTTCCATCAGCACATTGGCATTATGTACCATCAGCGAGTAATCCAGCCGATTGTGCATCGCGTGGTATTCCTGCCAAGAAATTGGCATCTTTTTCACTTTGGTCGAAAGCAGCAGGCTGGTTATCGTCACAATCCATCTGGTCAATCCGGTCTCCAACAAGCAAGAAGAAGAAGGTAGATATGGAGGAACGAGAAGTGTAAGTCAACACAGCCACCATCGTTCCAGTGTTGTGTGACCTTCTCCATCGATTTTCTACATTGCCTTTTTCCAATCATTCGGAGCTTCACCATGCATAGCACATATATTCATAAACTCGCTCAGCCACACAAACAAATATCCACCACCGCTCTTGAGCATTTCAGCGGTGATGCCATCCATACCAGCAGCCTTACCATTCTTAGTTTCTCAATCACGGATATCATGTTGTCGATATTGATTCTTCTTCCGCTACCTACAACGGGACTGTCTAATGTCTTCTCTTCAATGAGAAGGTTGTTACGCTCCATAGCTTGACCTTCATACAATCTCTTGAAAAAATCTCTCCTACAGTCTTTCACTTTGTCCGAATCACATACCATTTCACCATCAGCATTCTTGATTCCGACTACTTCAGTGCTAGAACTTCCTTTCCTTTGATTTCATCCTTGCTTTCTTTGACATGTATCTTGGTTTTCCTGTTTTCATCCCCATAACTATTTTCTGATCTCATGTACACTATATGAAAATGACTTTATACACATGTAAATCAAATTTAATATACACGCGTATATTATATGCTATATAAATTTATTAGAATTAATGTACAATGCATATTAAAAGTATATTAGTTTTTCAAATATTTTTAACATGACATGTTTATAAAAAAATTCTTCATATTTTTAAAGACCTTAATTGAATCATTTCGTGACTTAGAAAAAAAGCACTAGAATACGAGTTGAAGAAGCAGTCTTTGACTGTCCGCAAGAATTTGCAGAGGTCTGTCAAAAATGTCAAAAAAGTCGCCTTATTACAAATATCTGAGCATTTTTTTCGTATGACGCACCGTTTTCAAATTACAATGTTATAAACATTGTTTTTAATCAAAACTGACATATTTCAAACATTTCTCAGAAACTATTGCGTAAAATAAAATAAAATTTGGGCACAAACTTATTCGAGGGCAGCACTCTTGAAAGAAAAAATAATTATTCTGATATAGAGTGAAAAATACTTTTCATACATTTTTTTTCGAAAATGGCTATTTTTCACAGGAAATTCTATCCAAAAAAACCATTTTCAAATGACAATTTATGAAAAGTATTTTCGAATCTATCACAATCATTCTTTTATTTTTCAATAGTGTAAACTCAAGTAAGTTTTTGCCCGAGTTTCAAAGTTTTTGGCCAATAGATTTTGAGATATCATTTCGCAAATATGTCAGTTTTTAAAATGAATTGTTTATAACGCAGTAACTTAAAACAGTGTGTCTGACGAAAAAAGCACAAGGGACAAAAAAGTTTTATTTTTTATTGATTTGTTATAAGTTTGTTCAATTTGGACTGAAATTCTCTAATTTCAAAGATAAAAATAACATAATTTAATTTTTAATCAGCCATTTTATCAGCTCCCATAGTACGATGTAATTATTTATTTATACTCCATATGAAATTGGTTGAACAGAAGATGATCAGAGTTGAGATTTCTTTTTAAATCAATTTGGCAAATCATTATTTGCCAGTTGCGAGTCGTTTTCGAGAAGAACGACTTCTTAAAAATTGTTGCAGGTCATATGGACGTAGACATTCGACACCTGCAACTATCGGATAGCTCGGTTGGTAGAACGTTCTGCTTGCAGTCACAAGGTTGCAGGCTAGATGCTCGCTTCACTTTTTCAATTTTTTTTCGTTTTTATGTACCGACGTGCTTATTTATTAAATGTTCATGTGAAATTTTGTGAAATTATGTGAATATAAGATTTTTTAACACTTCTTTTCAATAAAAAATTAGTTCATTCGTACGTTTATTATTTTTTTCTAGATACTCGTTCCCTTTAAAATATTTTTTTGTTTGCTTTTATCCATTCAAATGTTTATTTAATCATTTTTCACGTAAAATTTTGTAAAACCGTATTAATATAAAATTGTTTACGATCTCATAAGATAGACTAAACATTACCTTCTTCTCACTTAAACCACTTCTCTGAAATCACTCCAAAATTTCCAAAAAGAACTTAGATTTTCATCTTTATTTGCGAACATAAGCACCGAAGTGATCAGTTGATCACTCTTCCCCATTTTTCTATACCGTTCTGTAAAACGAGCTCATTCAATCCCCTTTCCCTGCTCCACTCTGTACTGCGTAAAACGTCACGCCACAAGAATTAAGTTGCAGACATTCAGGCGTAACACGTTCCCACTTCGACACTCACAAAAACGAAACTTATAACTAACCTTCCTGCCTTAATCTCTCTTCATCCCTACACTGCCCATAATTTCCTTGTCACTCTACAGGTATACGAGCGTCTCATTGCATACAAGATGCCGTCGTGCGGATATTCCATCCAGTCGACCACAATGCATTTGTCAGAGGGAAAAGGGAAGGGGAAATTTCACTTCTGCTGTGCGGCATGGATTTCCGATTCCCCTTCCCTTTTCTCTCTGACAAATGCATTGGGGTTGACTGGATGGAACATCCGCACGATGCATCTTGTGTGCAATGAGACGCTCGTGTCACTCTCTTTTTCTATCTTACATCTTTGGATTTCATTCTTTCCTTTTGCTATTCTTCTTACCGTCTCAAGTTTTAGTTTTTTTTCTCTTTTACCCACTAGTTTGCTCATTTCTCATTTAGTTCCCCTCTCTTCTCCCCACTTTCCAACATTACTCTGCTTTTTGCAACACACTCTATTCTTGTCTGCTCTCACTGACTTTTTCTTCGCGCTCTTTCTTCTTCTTTTCATCTCCGTTCCTTCTCTCCACTTCTATCAACGCCACGCTTCCAGTTTGTCATTACACCCACAAATCGTCTCCCCAAGTTTTTCCATCTGCTTTCTAAACAGCAACTTTACTCCTGTGCCATGATCCAACAAACTATGGTCTCGCCACGCGCATCTAAAAAAAACTCAACCAATCAACGAAAACGTACAACGCCATCCATTTTCAAAAGGACGTCGAGCGGCAGATTTGAACCATAATAAACGCTAAGTGTGCGTATCACAGAATTAACTCGAAATTTCTCTTAAATAATCCTTCAAATTTAAACAGAAATGAATAAACATGATATTCAAAGGAGAAAGAAAGTTTCAAAATCCAGACCTCGAAAAGTTTTCCGCACAATTTACAGACCATCACAGTCGTCACAGCCCTATTTTACTTTTGCAGATCATTGTCCTGCTTTATCAAAAACGCATAGTTCACCAGATCATAAAAAATGGCAAATTGTAAATTTCAGTTTACGACCTTAACAGTGTACAAAGTGGAAAAGTTATGACATTGCATTTTTTCATTTCCATTTGCACTATTTCAACTTTCATGGGGTGCAGTTCCGAATAGTACATACCTTCGACTGATTTGAAACTGCGTACATCCATGTATTTTGACTCGCTGATTACGCCATTGATAGTGAAAATACCCGAAAATTTTATTTTCATAGTGAAAACCATGAAAACCCCATAAAAATCATGGTTTTTTGTGTTTATCTTAGTAAATAATAAAAATTTACGAAAAAGCTTCAAATGAAAGTTGTAGCTCTCAAAAAACTACGTCTTTTAGGTTCTTCAGATTTATCACCTAGATACATTATTCTTCGAGAAAAATGAGATAATGTTCCAGCAAGTACATTTTGCCAAAACTCCATTAGTTTCGGTATTGCCTACTTACGCACTTCACCACTTCTGTGACTGGTTACAGAAATAATTTTGGTCAAACCCCTACCACTTTTCAACGTCTCGTGGGGGCGGAAAGGCACCCCTGTGACTGGTTACAGAAATAATGTTGGTCAAACTCTTAGCCATTTCCAATGTCACGTGCGGGGCGGGAAGGCACCCCTGTAACTAGTCACAGAAATAGTGTATGTCACATCCCTACCCCCTATCGTTTTCCAGTATTTCTTGTGACAGTATGTCACTGTATTTGGATAAATATTTCCTAAACGAAAAAAGTTTTAAGTAGAAGTTGTAGCCCGTGTAAAAGTTTCGCTTCGTCCATCCTTTCCACGCAGGCGTAACTAGCCTGTCAAGAATTTAGTATACGCATTGGTACAGGATTGCTGAGATATTGGCTGTCTTCTTTCCACTAACGTCCGTTCTTGAAAGTTTTGCTTCTCCTATCCATTCTACGAGCGCGTATTCAGCCTTTCAGGAATTTTTCATACCATTTAAGTCACACCGCTACATATTGTGCTGTATTTCTGTGATTTTTCATATGTATCGTCGTTTTTCTCGAAAACTATTAGTCGCAGAGTAAAAATGTATTCCACATAAAATACATGCTTTTAAAAGATCTACAACATTTATTTGAAGTTTTTTTGTAAATTTTCATTATCGACTAAGATAAACACAAAAAACCATGATTTTTATGGGTTTTTCATGGTTTTCATCATGACGCAAAATGATTTGAATCGTCCTAGCGAGGTGTCTACATGTTGCCATAGTAACCAAGATGGTGGTCGTCGTACGTCGCGCAGCACGAACGCATTCTCGTATCCCAAGTGGCGAAACCATAGTTTGTTGGATCATGCTCTGGTGCCATCTTCAATCTTAGCATCCTTTCTCCATCAATTTTCCACAAATTTTCAATTTGTGGGACCTTCTGTGTCCAGGCAGCTACGTGTCCCGCCACACTTGCCACCTCGCTCTCCTCGGCTCTGAATCCCAGCACCTTTACGTTTTTAACCCTCTATAATCCCTCTTCTTCTCCTTTATTCCACTCTGCTTTTCCTTGGCTGCCCCCTCCACGTTCCCAAATCTTGACCCGCCTGACAACCTACTTCCTACTTTCCACTCACCCCCTCAGGAAATAAATGAAATGATTCCGCTCTTTCATCAGCTCCTCCAGTTTTTAGGCGAGGGGTGCGTACCCTTCCTGGGGAGACCCGCTGACCCCACTTTTCATTGGTCGTGACTCTGCACATGCTCAGTACCGGGAGATTTGAGTACAATAAAGATTGAATAAAGATATGTGGCGTATTTATCCGTTTCAAAAAAATTATTCGATCCTTTTTTGTTGGCAAAACTAGAAATATTTTGAATTAATATGTTGTAAGAGTGTTTAAAAATTTTTGTCACTCATGTAATGTATATTAATTGACAACTAGAATCAATTACAGATAGAAAAATGGCCGAATATTAAAAAAACTTCTAGTTTGTCGCTCGATATTATGTCATGTTCATAAAGTAATTTTTTTCAGTTTAAGTGTTCGACGTTACAATCGGAATTATCTAAAATTTCTGATATCAAGTTCTTTGCAAAATTAAGCATTTTTCGAATCATGAACTAATATGCACGAGATTTTCCAGTCAATTTTTTCCACTCATGAAAATAATGTGTTAATAATGAAATTTGACGTAATAAAATAACTAATGGAGTAAAAACAATTTCAAATTTATTTACTTTCTGAAAATGTGTGAAAAATAATGAAAATTAGAGTGATGATAGACCAACAGAATTTACACTTAAACATATATTTAATACATACATATGGCATATATCATAAAATGAATGAAAATGAGTACATTATGTTTTCATAAGCTATATAATTTTATTAGATTTTTAGTTCATCTGGGTAACACATGATTTTCGATGAAATTTGCTTACGTTAATTTTCGCTTACAGAAATTTTTTCAACTACAACCTACCTTCTTTGGAAAAAGATCAATTTATTGGACAATTTTCTTTTGCTTTGCAAATTATTTATGTAATGCAAAGAAATGTAATGTTACTTTATTTTAGTGTATTTCGTTGCAATCTACTTTATCAAAAAATCATTGTGTTCTTTGAAAACATGAGAATCATCGTCGTGTTCTTCGATGTTTGAAAACGAGATGTCTTGAATATTTTTAAGTGAAGTTTCAACAATTTTTCCTAAACCAAATTATTCCGCATTATATTTTCCGCTTTTTTCAACAACGTTTCGTATTTCGATTTCGCAGATCCGACAAATTTCTGTTACCTTTCAAGATGGCTGAGTCAAACTTCCCCGATTTTTGGCCGAAATCAAGTTTTCTTTTGTAATACAATTTTCGGACAAGGAGTAAACGCAAAATTCACAGCTGAACTGTTCTGAGATCTGAAACACAATATAACCTGAAATATATTGAACGACGTGTCAGACCATTTTTCAAGGACAGTTACATCATCGAATTTTAAATTTGAACCCTTATCGTCGATGACGTTGTTTCCCAACTCTGTCAGCAATTGCTCAATTCCTTCGTCAACAATTTCAACATTTCCTATTGTGTCTGCTTCGCTAGTCCCAGGCATAATGCGAATTGTCTCCCGCTTCGTTGAATTGATATCAACTTCCGCCGTATTTTTGGATAGAGTTTCAGGATGTTCAATTGAGTGGCTTCTTTTGCACCTCGACGATTTATTCAAAATGGAAATCGAATCGAGCGGGAGACAATTCCCATTGTGCCCTTCCCGAAGTTCGGCGTGAATGACAAATTTCTTAATAGCTGACTTTAACTGTCTTGCATTAAGGTTATTGTTTCCGCCCCATGGTGTCTAATGCCACCAAAGGTTAGCTCCGCGTGGTCTTGGCATATTTTGTAGAGAGGAAGATAGACCAAAAAATCGTTTCCAACACACAAATAATTGATCAAGGCGACAGCACTTTCCATATCTATCAAGAATCCAAGAAAGCCTATATTTTTTAAGTATCTAACAAGTGTGTGTCTGTAGCATCTGTCAAAGATAAAATGGCCGGCTTGCATTCATTAAATTTCATTATAGCTTTTTCCATACCTTCTGTGCACAAAGATTGTTTGAAACCCTTCTCATGGATGCTCTTAGAATTTGAAATGTCGAATACATCATTAAACATTCTTTGAAATGCTACTGTGCCTTCACAATCATCGAATTGAATGAGGTGTAAAGTGTTTTTACAAAAAAAAAATAGAGTTAGCAACAGATGTACTCAAAACTTGAGCTGCCAACCGCACATTCATTTTTTTATGGTAATCAATATGAGCAGATCTCAATTTGTGACCAAGATGGATTCCTGCTCGCTCTTGATAAAAAGCAAGTGCAGTGATGGGGTCCCAATAAATTTTGACCATATACCCTATGTACAGCATTTGAAGCAGTTTCAACAACCCAAATACATTTCGTACTAGTTTCAGCATGTGTGGCGGGACCAAAAAGGCCACAACTTTCTCATAAGTTGCCGGATGGAGAAAAGTTGTCTGCAATTTTTGTACATTGTCAAAGTTGCAACCTAGTAATTTTAGAACTGAAATATTTGTTTTTGGCCCATCACAAGTCAGAGAGACTGTTTTGACCCCTGTCTCGTGAATGGCCGTCATAACTTGTACTACTAGATTTTTTTTAGTTCTGCACCTACACCCTTAACCAAAAAGTACGCTACGGGAATTTTCCATCCGTCTTGAATACAAACAACCATGAAAATCAGAGCTTCTTTAGCAGGAACTCTTTCGCTGCATGAAAAATTTTTACTGAAATCCACGAACCCACAAAATTCATCCCCAACTAATTCCACATGCTCACGAATGGCGATTTCATCAAATATCAAAGAGAGTGAAAGTAGTCGTGGAGACAATAATTTTACTCGTTCTTTGATAGATTTAATAGCCTCTTTCAATATGCCAGGCTCCCCGTCTACTGACTGGTACCAAGACGCAAGTGTTTTTGGGTGAGGCAAAGAATTGTGAAATTTTTCGCGAATGTAGTCGTACGCTTGGGGCGAATAATAATGGACAGTTCTCGCACACGACCTCAAATCGGAGGGGTACTCTTTGGGCAACAAATTTTCATGTGCCTTTTTTGATAAATGAGTGATAAGTTCAAATATCGGCCTTCCTAAAGTACCTATGTTTTCACCCTGCTCAACGCTAATCAGACGTTGCTTTACTATTTCGTCAATTGTTGCCATAAGTTTTGCTGCTTTCTCGGTTTCACAACGAATTGCTCTGTTAGCACGTTTCAAGTTTTTCGCATGCTCTTCCTGCAGGTAAGTGATTCGGCGCCGCAACCTTTCTTTCTCCGGGGAATGGTATTTTAGTTTAGCCGAAACTTGCGTTTCAACGTCAACCATACGCTCGGATTGTTAAGCTGACGTTCCTTGAGGGAAATCGAAAGGTGATGCCGTCACTTCATTGTCCACCGAATGGATTTTTCCTGTAAACATTTTATAAGTAAATAAGCCATTTAAGTAAGGCTGCACAATATTTATCATAAAAATATATAACCTATTTGACAATGTTCCACGTCAATGTACACTGGTTCCAACAGATCATGTCCAAAAATTCGAGTGTTGAGATTCATATTTTGTAAATTGCCGTCGGTATTATCTGATTTATGAGTGGTCAAGGAAGTTTTTTGCAAAATTTGCAAAGTTTCATCACGCCTTGTCACTTTGCCAAAAATTTCTGTTGCTCGACTGTTCGTGGAAGTATGTTCGGACGTTAGAGAAGTTGCGACATCCTTTTTTTTTGCTGCTGTTCCCTGTCGATCGAGTGTTTGAAGATACCTGTACTACATGGGCTGAAAAGTCTTCGGCCTGACAATGAAAAAACGATATTTTGAATAAAAAATTGGCTTTATTCTTCG
>JAUMHM010083829.1:0-12945 GCA_032362435.1 Melikaiella ostensackeni | reverse complement strand
TTCACCCAGCCAAGGCGAACTTTTCCCAATTGGAGCAGACTTTCAGCGTCTGCCCCCACTAGTTGCACCACTGCAACTCTTACTCCGCCGAAGCGTTTGAAGAGCCTGCATGGTGCCCCTAGTTCCTCCCTTCCCTTATCTTTTACTATTTTTCTGGTATCGTTATTATAAATCTTATCAATTTTTAGCTTGAGTTATCTTATCTGTGGATATTTTATCGTCTTTTACCTTTTTTTTTTTGATTACCGCTCGTTTTAAATTAAGGTAGACATCTTTTTCACTTAAGTTTGTGAGGTTCCCTTTATCTTTTGTCCTGAAACGTGTGAGGTTCTCGCTCCCTTTCTGGAATGTAGATTCCTAGTATCTCTATATTTTTCTCACTCTCTTTGGTTAAATTGATTCACCTTTGTCCCAAGAAAGGACTGACGCCCAAAAATCTAAGTTGTGTTAATCGTCTAGAATGAAGGCGTTACGTATTTTTTGAACGACCCCTAACGTCAACATGGTGAAAATTTCTGACAATAGTAGTTAGTATGCCGATTAAAATAATAATTAAAATCAAATTTATCTTTTTTTATATTATTTTTAAAGGGTCCCACCCAAAATGAATTGAAAAGGCCTTTGGGTCAAAGTTCGGTCAAATTCGGGTTTCTGTTACTTTAGATGTTATACTCAACAAATGTTGTAATCAGACAATTCGACCGCAGGCTTCTTCCTCTATATATTTTATGCGAGGTTCTTTAAAATTGGACTTATCTTATATACTCATTACTTATATGGAAATGCATCATTATGAGAAGCTTATAAAAAAGGGGAATTCAATTTTATTAACCTATAACTTCAACCTCCAATCTATTTTCATATCACTTCCCATAGTAGAATGTCAAAACAATTATTTAGGCTTTAATAAGTAATAAACACATAGAAGAAAGTTTATTGGATTGAAACAAAATTTGAAGTTGAATTGGCTTCAATTTACTGAATGCTGGATATTTTCAAGATTTTATAAGGTTCTGAAAGTATATTTGTCGTAGCCACCTAGTGTAATGAGACATTTTATGAAATATCTAGACACTTCATGAACTGCGCAAGCACCTTCAGACAGTTAGTGTAATAGATCGCAGTCTCACTATCTGTTTAACTATTCTAACCATTTCAAGAAACGACTAAAGTTCTATCGAGCACATACCGTAATGAAGTTTAATTAACCCCTTCGTTGGCATTGACGCAATAGTGCGTCAAACCATTTGGTGCCCTGTGTGGCATTGACGCAATAGTGCGTGAATCTTTTTTTTTATTATTATTATATTCCTAATCAGCGCCCTCAAAAACCCCAGGGTACAAATTTTCAGGATAAAAAATTTCCCAAAATTTTCCTGCCATTTTGGGCACTTTTTGTCAAATTCTCTCTGCCAGCGGAGAGGTTAATGTCATTTTGGATAATCATCACTTAACCCTACGTTTCAATAGTTTGTAACATATTAATTCTGTTTAAAATCAAGAGAGAATTTTTAGAAAGCAAGCATAGGGACTTTGTGCAAAATACATTTTTTTACAATACAAAACTTTACTTTTCTTTAAATGAGCTTCCGACATTTATAGCCAAATGTTACGACAAATTATTAGAGCTATACGTAACTATACGTAGCGAACTACACTTTTATAATATGAATAAACCGATGAAATGGCTTAGAATAGTTGGACAGATATAGTGAAACTTTGATGTATATTACACAACAGTCTAAAGGTGCTTGTGCAGATTATGAAAAGGCTAAACATTTCAGGGACATAGTGTGACTGTCGATTATTATTTAATTCGCTAGCAGTTCATGAACCTGTAGACATTTATATAGACATCCTGGGCATGCCAGAGAGCCGCATTCAGGACGTAACAGCTATAAAGGATGCTCTCGAGAGCAGATACAAATGTCTTATCCGACAGATTAGGTCTCCCGAACTATCGGCAACGAACAAAGTATCTCCGACGAACGTGATTACCGTTCTGGTAAACTCTATCTGTATTTATTTGCAGTGTTTTCATAGACAAAGGACGAGCTCGACATGAGGATGCACGGCATCTTCCACAGGAATGTGAAGGATCAGTCGATGTCGCTAGAGCTAATGTTTGCTTTCCTCAAATCACCCGGATTGAAGTCGAGCACGGAGGGTTTCACTCTGACGGACCAAGGCGGTGCGATTTCCTTTTCAGCATACAGTCGTCACATTTCGAGCCAAGACATTCCCGATTATAGCTGCCGAGCGTGTCATGCACACCCAGAACACCTAGGGCATATAAAATCAGGTTGTCCAACTCACGCGGGAACGATGTACATCCAAAGGCACAATGCGGCACCAAGAGTGCTTGATTAAGATCACAGCCAAGGAAAATGAAAAGAAAGCACGGCATAAAGATCTTAAAGGTAGTTGTAATGGTTGTACACAGAATATTCTGTTGAGCGACACAGGAATGACAGCTCTTTGCATCCATCCCGCAAGTGCCTTGGCATTTTTCCGGCAAGCGGGTAAAGCTTCGAGGTTATGAACCAGTGATGGTTTCGCACCTCCGAGAGCACCGATGACAAGAACCATCATTTTAGCTGAATATGAAGTCGCAGTCCCAGCAAATTTCGCACAACTTGTTCACAACAATTGACCCTATCTCTCTGGGAGCGTTTGGCAGGACAGGGTCACACTCAACACCATAAGAGCGACAGAGATGGTAATAAAGCACTCACAAGGCCGCATTGTACCTGTGGAGATACGTCGTTCCCGCGTGAGTGGGACACCCGGATAGTATGTGCCGTAGGTTCTCAGAATGTGCATGACACAATCTGCACCTATCGCTGAGACCTTCTTCACGTAAAATGCAGCTACGACATACCAAGCTGGTAATGACACCGTCCTGACACGCGAAAATGAAACCCTCTGTGCCTGAATTATGTCTGGCTAATTTAAGGAAAGCAAAACTGTTTGCAGATGGGGTAAAGAAACAACAAAGTTGTTTCGATATCGAATCCGACCAAACAAGAAGACTCAAAGGTGCTCCTTGAAGGATAGGACAGTTTGTTGCTGACAGGCCCAAGAAATGAACCTGAAAGCGTAACAGCGGGGACCGACGCGAAGGTTCTGTCCTAAGCTCCTGACACAATTGCATCATTCACTCCCTCTTGAGTTGGTACTTTACATGCACCGTGTAGCGTCGCGTCCACAGATTCAATTAGATCGTGAACAGTCACAACAGAAACGTCGACTGCTACAATAGGGCGAGCGGTGGAGACACATGCGTCGTCAAATTTGAATTCTGGATCTGGAAACACGTTAGATGGAAACTTTTCCTTGCGTAGATTCTTGATGTATTCTGTTCCCTTCTTTTCACGGAATTTTTCCTGATCCTTGGACTGAGACGCCTTGCTCTTCCGATTCCTCTGTTGCGGCTTAGACTTTTCTTGGGATTTCTTTCCAGGAGGTGGTTGAAGTTGAAATGAAGCGTCACCTTCTGGTGACGAGGAAAAGCCGGAAAGCGAGAAACTAAAGGATAAAGGATACTCTCACTTGGTAAGCCGGCCTGGCCGGTAGCCAATAAAATTTACTATATCTTTTTGAAGTGTTTATCCCCTGCCCAAACTGTTCTTTTGCCCCCATAAAAAAGGTGTGTGTTTAGGGTTGAAAATCCACGTGTCATAGACTTCATGGGGACGCCGATTTGAGGATTTCCAAGATTACCGAAAAGCGTCTAGGAGGAATCAGACTACATTTTGGCTGTGTGCCCGGATTATCTCCAAGCCCAAAAATCGGCACTGAAGTCTCAAAAAGTTTGAAAAGTTGTCCCCAGCAGGTTCCCCACATAGAAATAGTATTTACATATTTTATGAAGATTTATGGTCGAGTCTGAGGGATTGTTAATATCAAGTGTATGATCCGAAATTATAATTTCAATATTTCTTTTGAGTCTCAAATAAAATATTCAAAGATCGTAGTCCTGACATTCATTTCATAAAATGGCCGGGGTACAACATTCCCCGCCTAATCATCAAATCGGTTTAAGACAAAGCCAAAAAGGGAACATGTCCCCATAAACGGGGACGTCTGGTTACTCTAGTTTGAGTGAACTTATCGGTATCACTTTTTCACGCCCGTTACCAAAGTAAATTGACGCAGTCGTAATTGCACTTGTTGAGGACATACTATTTTATTTTCCCGAGAGCCCATTCATCGTTTCACGTTTCCTTTGTTTAGATACACGCCACGTGCCGGTGATGCTGGTGTTCTCGATGGTTGCCGGTTTTGCGTTTAAATTCACGTGTTTATTCAAATTCAGGGCACACGCGCGTAATAGATTTGCCTTCAAGTAGCACTCATACTTCAATTTCTTGTATAATGTACATATTACGTACGAGTCGATAATAATAAATTCAACGGTATCATGTATATAAGTAAGTTATTCCAAGTTATGTACAAGGAAGCTCTTAAAAATTTATTGGAGTTTCTAGAAATATTCATGAATCTTTAAAATCCTTTGGAATCCCTTCACATTATTGAAAATCTATTCAAAAGTCCTCGCAATCTTTTGAAACACCCTATAATATTTTAAACAATTCTAGAAAATTCAGAAATAGGTATAGACCTGAATTCAGTTGTGGTTAACTCATGGCTTAGTCTGTTGAAAAAAGTGTAAATAAATGAATAAATAAAATAAAATACATAAATAAATCGGAGGAATATTCTGCACCAAATATTAAATATTTTGCTATTCTTTTTTTAATCTATGACTTTTCCCTGATTTCCAGGTTTTTCCTTACCTGCAGCCACCCTCATAAAAATATACATAGGTACTTATGAAAGTTTATATTTTTACAGATAAACGTCGATACTGATTTGCCCTTCATCGTCAATAAGGATCACGTTCAGAATGTTCTTGAACTATTAGCTGAAGATTTAGACATCATTGAAAATGATTGTGCCCAGAATTATGAAGTACGAAGAAAATTAAATTTTCAATAAGAAATTACTTGTTTTTTTAAATTGACATCACTGAAGCTCACTTTTTATCATGTATTTGAAATAGAATGATTGAAGAGTTGATGATATAGTTCGGATGTCTGATCAAATTAAAATTATCGAAACATATTATTGAAAATCTTTTCTTATATTAGAGACTTCTTACATACTCTTCTTGTATTTATTCGAAACTCTAACGCCATGAACTACGAGCTAAGAAATGTATTCAGTATACTTAACAGATTTTTAAAAAACTTTTTAAAAGACCATTGAAATCGTTTTTATGGTAAAACTGAACTTTCTGTAGTTTTTTATTTTAATCTTCCACCAATTACAATTTTTTTATTGTAACTGATACTAACAACTCTTTGAATTATTTTTAAATATAAACTCTTTAAGGAATACTTTTCGCTTACTTGAAAAAAGGTGTCATATTCATTAAAATATTGAAAAAAATCATTTACGGTACGCTTATATAATATCAATTTTTAAGAATGAGTTCGACAAGAGGTCGGCAAGCGACCTCAGCAAAGGGTTTTCTAGACATAGGCTTAAATTTAAAAAAGAATGTTGCAGGTTTTTGTATTACTTATATTATAGACACATTATTTTTTCAATCCCCCCTTCCTGTGATCTACCGAGGACGTACCCACGTATTTTTTGGACAATCTTAGGCCTACACCACAGAATGCGATTTAGAAAAACCAAACATCGGTATATGTCTAGACAATCATATCAGTATATTAATCATCATTGATTTCAGTAGCATGTTCAAATCATTTTCCAATATTTCAGGTTGAAGTTGATGAGGATTATTTCTTTATGGATGAATTGGAAGAAAAGGAGGCTGGAGGCTTAGGGTCAGCTGACAGTGGCGAATTCCCATTCAAAAAGTGTTTTTCATCGCTCTATGATATGGCAAACAATGAAGAAATCAAGACTCCAATAAATGTTTCAGTGGACAACAATCGAGGCGAAAAAATACTTATCATTATCAAGTATCCAATTGTTTATGCGTTGTCACTGACCGAAATTACAGACTTATTTATGTTAGTTAACTGCATTTTTGCGTACCATATAATACCAAAAACTAGATATTTAATCGACAAATTATTGTTTCATCCGAGAAATGGTATGGAACTTCATGCGGCATGCCCTAAATGTGATGCGTACGTCGGTAAATTTAAACCAAAAGATAGCCTTGTGAAATGCACAGTATGCAAAATCAAAATTAACATGAAGGACTACAAATATAAAGACTTTTTTGTCACGATGGATGCATCTTCATATATATCAAAGTTGATGGAGTCAAATAGCAAATATTACACTTTTATTGTTAGCGAAAGAGTTCACGAAAAATGTGTTATGCGTGATATTTATGACGGGAAACTTTACCGCGAATTCGTATCGTACCGTTATTTAACAATTCAACGTATTCTATTTGGCCGATTTTTGTAATGGTAAACGAATTACCGGTACACGTTAGAACAAAAGAGCTAATACTAGTTGGTATTTGGTTTGGCAAAGACAAGCCAAATATGAATGTCTTTCTCTGTCCGTTCGTAGATAAAATGAATGCTCTTGCAACTAAAGGAGTCCAGTGCAAAATAAACGACGAAGAAATTAACGTCAAAGTTTTTACTAAAGTTTGCTGTGTTAATTCTGTAGTTCGCGCTCCAGTTCAGGGATTTCAGCCAATTGAATGGGGCCTATGGATGTCATCAGTGCCTCCACCTTGAAGAGTGAGTTTAGAATCAGAGTAGACCTAATAATCGTGGTTCGGGAAATATTAAGTATCCTTTGCAAAATAAAGTTCCCAAAAATAGAAATATGGAGGATACTATAGAGCATGTGAGATTGGCATCTAATTCGAAGAAACCTGTTTTTGGAGTGAAGAATCCATCTCAACTGATAAATCTGATTTCCTTTCCTTTTTTATCTGTATGTGTATTCGACAGTACGCATTTGATTAGCGGAGTAGCTGAACAATTTGCTACAATGTTGTTTGGAAATAAAAAGAAAGGAGGATTATTTTCCAAAAGTATTATTCCTAATATTGATAACGCCTTGATTAATATTAAAGCTCCCCATCAAAATGTTGGACTAACACGCTCCTTTACAGAAGGAGAATTTTAGAAAGCGCGAAAGTGGGAAAATTGGACGCTATTTTTTAGTATGCCTATTCTATCAAATGTATTGCTGAACAATTTTGTCATGCACTGGGCTCTATTCGTTGAAGCTATGTATCTACTAATCAAAGAAGAAATTTCAAGTTTTGGATAAGATTTGGCTGACCAATTGTAACATGAATTTGTATCAAAAACTGAATTACTTTATTCTAAAGCAGTCATGACCTATAATGAACATTAACTTCCACACTTGGCTACAAGTGTTTATCATTGGGGTCCTCTTTGGGCTCATAATGCATTTAGCTTTGAATCTGGAAACTGTGATTTGTTGAAGGTCATACATGCTGTTAAGGGTATTCATGACCAACTTTGTTGGCGAATTAGGCTCAAGTGCAGTATGTTATTCCTAAGAGATGTCCAACAGCCACATCGTTCATATGCCGTTAAACATTTTTATAATCACATGGGTACAACTCTCGTTCAAAAATCTCTCCAAATTTCTGAAATAAGATATTTCGGTACAGCATCTCCTGTAGATAGAATTTGGATAGAAAAATTGCATCTCTCCGAACAAGCAGTTACAAATAAAAAGATTGTGAAAAATAGTTGCTTGTATGTGTCATCGATGAAAGACAACAAACGATACAACTTCTTCGCGTAATGAAGTAACGGGTCTGACATGCAATTGGTTGATTTCATAGCAGATCCCTGTACTAAAAATGAGTACACAGTTGTTAAAACAATTAGCATTGCAGACTGGTTCTATAGAAGTTGTAAGATGATTCGAAAAATCGTTAAAATAGATAATGAAACTTTTGTTATTTCTACCAGTGAAATTTGTAAAGTATGTGTGCACATTGTATTGGATAAGGATAGTGAGTACTTATGCGCGGTTCCGAATTTGTATTATTACTAGGTTTTGGGAAACAGTTTTCAGATAAAATGTGCAAGTAAAACTAAAATTTTATTATAAATTATAAATTATATATCTCAATTTTTTATTGTGTAATTTTCGGCTCCTTATGTTCTCTGAGAAAGAATAAAATGCAAAAAATTGAATTTCAGTTTCTTTTAATAATAACTGTATAATACGCCCTTCGCCATCGCTTAACATCCCACATTAAATTTAAAACAAAAGACATTGGAAACATATAGGAAACCATATCGGAAACTATATAGGATTCGGGCTCAAATTACTATACATTTTCCAATATTGTTTCATATATAGTTTCCAATGTAGTTTCCGATATGGTTTCCTGTACAGTTTCCCATGTGGTTTCCTATATAGTTTCCAATGTAATTTCCTACATGAGATTTTTCAATAGGGTAAGTTGCAAAATTTTATAAAATGTGTGTTCATTCGATTTTCGATTTTGTTCGGTTCGACTACTCTTCTTTTTTTTCGTAGCATTAATATTTTCGGAGATATTCAAAATTTAATGTGCAATGTTACGTGAGAAATGAAAAAATCATATTGCGCACGTGCAAGAACGTAAAAAAAGCATAAAGTAATTTTCGGAAACATAGGGCCATGGTACATGCATCAGGCTTCAATTTCAGCCCCATTATGAACTTTTAGCATTTCCGGTTTGTTTGATACAACGTTTCAGACAGTCAAAAAATTGGGGGTTTTCACTTTTCAAACGTATTTTTCTGAAAAACGCGAACAGATAGAACATTTTCGCCTTTGGGTTCGTATTCTATAAAAAAAAACATACTGAAATGCCTCATCCATTTATGATTGAAAAAATCTTGTTACTTAGTGTTACTTTTACCAATAAAAAATTTAATTTTACTTTTTAATCATAAGGTTCCCAAATGAAAATCCCCAGCTTTCTTTCTAGCTTGGGTTTAACAAGTTAACAGTTCAGATAGAAATTTTTAATACACAAATTCATTGTCCGTAAAGCTGAATGAATATTGTTAAAATAGTGTTTTAACGTTAACGTTAATTTTAATTGCGTAAAGAATATTTGAAAATCAATGAGAATTATGTACGTTATATCCGTAAACAAATTAATTTATTATTTTAGTCATTCAGTGTCTGATGTTGCTTTTTTCATTACATTCACAAATTTGATGCGACTTTCTTCGTAATTTTATGCGACTAGTGCGCCTTTTTAGAAGGCTTCTAGTCGATCCGAGCCCCGGAAATGGAACCAATAAATTTCGATGGCTTTTCAGTTGAGGATTGTTTAATTTGTAAGGTCTTAAAATGAAACATATATGTTGGAAAGTTACCAGTTTTTTAAAAAACGAACATGTTAAATTAGAACTTAAATTACTTTTAATTTTTAAGTCGTCACAAATTAATAATTTTTCAATTTTTATTTATGCACCAAAATTTGTTTTGAAATCTTTTTAAATATTCTCTAAACATTTCTTTTTTGATGAAAAATCACTTTAAATTCTCACATGAATCTTAAAAAAAAATTATTATCTTGAAACCTTTTAAAATATTTAAAAAGCTTTGAAATTTTATTTCAAAATCTTCAAAAATCGACATTTTATTTTACATGTTTTGGAATCTTTCCAAATTTCAAATTATTTTTGAAATTTGTTTAAAGCTTCTCAATATCTTTTAAAATGATTTGAGTTTTTCCTTCAACTTTCAATAAATCCTGCAAAATAGAAAAATTGGTTTAATATCTTCCAGATTGATTGTTTTTACAATTTTGGAAATCTTTTGAAATTTTCTTAAATAATCTCTTCAAATTAATTTTTGAAAATAAAAAAATCATTTTCAATTTTCTTAAGAATCTTAATAAAGTTTGTTTATTCTTTTGAAACCTTTCAAAATGCTTAAAGAGTTTCTAAATTTTCTGTTCGAAATCTTCAAAAATCTACATCTTGTTTTATATTTTTTGAAATCTTTTCGAATTTTCAATTAACTCTGAATCTTTTCAAATTTTCTAAATATCTCCTCAACTTACTCGATTTTTTTCTAAATGAATAATTGTGTAACTGTTGTTTATTCGTTAAAATTCAACAATGCCACTTGCAAATATTGATTTTTGAAAATAGAACGATTAAAATTATTATTGTAACGTTTAAAGTTTAAGTTCAGCTCTCTGAAATTTTAACGATTCAAGGCTTTCTGTTTCAAACAATTCAGTTTCAAATTGCTTACTTTTGAATAATTCACTTATAATTTCTTATTTTAAATAAACAGCCAAACATTGCTAACTATTAAAAAACTGTTCTTTTTCTTAATTAAAAATTTTCAAATATAATGGATTAAAAATGAAATATTTTACACTAAAACAACATTTGAATAGGATTTAAAATCTTATAAAAGCGTTTAATGATAAATCTATTAATTTAAAATTATTTTAAAATGGAACATAGATTATAAAGTTTCCATCGAATGTTAGCAGCCACCCTATGAATGTACAGTGCAACAACAAAATCAGCTAATAAAAAAACAAGTAAGCATGATAAATAAATAACAATCTGACCTGCGATCCATCCTCCGTAATAAATCCAACAGCTGGAAATTTTCCTAAATTATAATTGTTACTAAATTATTCATTCTAAATGAACCAATGACTAATTATGAAATATGTTTTACCTATTAATTGACTATACTTTTGTATAGAGAGAGACTGCTAGCCTTCGTTTAACTTTCGGAGGTTTTGCAACGCTTCCTCTTTTCTTTCATTGTCATCCTCCAGTATCTGAACCACTGATTTCGTGTTCACGAGCTCTTCTTTTATCCAGTAAGGACCATGTAAGGACTTGATTTTTTGTTTTGGATTTTTAACACTGCATTCCAAGCTTTGGCAATTCTTATAAATCTACAACATATAATCAGAATAATATAAAATTTTATTAATAAAATTAAGTGGCGGATTACATTGACGCTTAGCAATAAATCTCAGGCCTCGACTAACTGCAGAGATCAAATATAGTGTAAATACTGTCATGAGATTGTTCAAGTATTAAACTAATGTACAGACCAAATTCAAAAGTGTTCAGTCCGAAATCAAAAATTGTGCAATGAAAAATTAAGTTTATTTTTTGAGTTAAATTTCAAGTTTTCTAACCTAGTATTTTAAAACTTTAATGTTGATCTAAAGTGTTATTCTTTAGTCTAAAAATGATCAAAATTCGTATTTATTTATCGCAGGCTTCACTGGTTTTCCCTATTCCCCTTCTTTTTCTCGTTTTTCCACTCAAGTGCGAACTGAATTAACAGAACCCAATAAGTATATCTAATTATTTTTTGCTTGAAAATTCAACAATTTGATTGCAATTTTTTTCTTTCTTAACGTTTTTCTTTTGTTTTATTTTTTTATTGAAGTTTGAAAATATGAATAGAAGATTTTCAGGATACCACACCTTTTTATATATTTCAATATTTTTAAAAAGTTCCTGCTAATATAAGAAAGGCATCCTATCAGTTTTAAGCGTGCTGAATAATTTGATTGAATTTTCTTCATTCCTGACTAACAATTTTTGTTGTTGTTGAAAATTGAACTATTTTGTTAAATCATATTTTTGGTTTAAAAATTCATCTCTTTCTGTAGAAATTCCACCTTTTTTGGCTAAAAATGCTACTATCTGGTTCAAAAGTAATCTGTCCCGGTTAAGAATTAACTTTTTTGTTGAAAATTTAACTGTTTTATAGAAAATACATTTTTTGGACTTGAAAATTCAACAGCTCGGTATAAAATTAAACTGATCCGTAGAATTTGTTTTTAATTGAAAATTCTCTCAAACGAAAATTTAAATGCTCTATTTTTTGGTAAAATTCAATTTTCTTCGTTGAAAAATCAGCTCTTTGGTTAAAAATTTAAGTATTTTAAGGAGATTTTATCTTTTTGGTAGAAAATTAATCTTCTCTATTGAAAATTCATTTTTTTTTGGTTAAGAATTGACCTACTTGTTAAACATTCATCTTTTTGGTTCAAAAATTCATCTCTTTCTGTAGAAATTACCTTTATGGCTAAAAATGCTACCATCTGGTTAAAAATTAATCTTTTTCGGTTGAAAATTAACTTTTTTGTAGAAAATTCGTGTTTCTGGCTAAAAAATTCAACAATTTGATTAAAAAAGTATGTATTTGGTTCAAAATTCTTCTTTATTGATAAAAAATAAATTTTTCTCGTTGAAAATTATTTCGTTGCAACTATTTCGTTGAAAATGAATCTGTTTTACTTCAGGATTCAACTATTTTGTTGAAAATTCATTTTTGTTTGTTGTTTTCGAGTGAACGATTGTTTTTCATCTCAAATTAAAATCTTTTTGGTTAAAATATCCACCATTGTGTGCCGAAACGTTCAAAACAATTTGATCCACTTTAATTTACCTGGCCCCAAAGTCAACAACCAATATGAATATTCTCAAATAAATTAGTAAGATTAATAGAAATTTTCAATTTATTTCTCAAGATAACGATTTGCTGGAATAGATATTTCAGCCAGCCTTATTGGTGAGATCGGTGGGCTGCAATTTTCTTTATTATTGCTGTCTCTCGTCCTGAAAGGTGACTTTCTTTTATCTGCGGCATCAACGTGGCTCTCCGAGTTTTCGCCTTCTGGTCTCCTTTCTGCACCACGTGCACCTCGCAAATTACCTGTTAAAAAACAATTTAATCATCTGAAAACAAATTTGAGAACAAAACATTCTTCAATTCATTCAAATTCATCTTTTGTCTTGAAGATTCAACAATTTGGTTGAAATTTTTTTTCTTTATTGTGTGATCTAAAAAATTATAAACTGAATCCTTCAAAATGATGTAATAAAATTTCATTTCAGATTGCATGGAGCAATTTTAAATATAAAGCGTTCAATTTCAAACAATTTTTAGAATGAA
>JAUMHM010083828.1:0-12946 GCA_032362435.1 Melikaiella ostensackeni | reverse complement strand
TTTTTTCTCATTATGACCTTCACTTGACCTTGATCCTGACCTGATGAGGTCAAACTGACCCTGGATTCGGATTCAGCGACCCCAAAAACGTCTGAGAGCAGAGGTTTTCTCCGATTCAGTGGTTTTCTCTATTTTGACCTTCAATTGACCTTGATCTCGACCTGATGGGGTCAAACTGACCTCAGAATCGGATTCAGCGATCCAAAAAACGTGTAGGTATGGTGGATTAGTTTGTGATTCAGAAAACCTTTTTTTGTGGGGCTGTGCAATTCTTATTTTCTTCAACTTGAATTGCTTGATAACAGAAAGGAAAAAAAATAAAACAAAATTTTTTGAGGGTCTGTAATGTGATAATGAGGCAAATTATGCAAAATACGATAAAATCTTGGAATAACAAATCATTCATCTCAAAAGGATCTACCAATTTTATCCCAGCCATTTTTCGATTAGACGCACAATTTCTGTGTATATCATAAGAAAATGTAATTGAAAATAAAAAAGATCACTTTTCACCAAAACTATGCGAAATATGGAAAACTGTTAAGGAACTAAATTGTTTATCTAAGAAAGATCTACAAATTCGCCCATACTATTTTTCGATAAGACGCATAGTTTTCATTTTAATCGTGAAAAAGGAAACTGAAAAATACCATTAAAAATAACCTATTTAAATTCATAGAAAAACGACACAAGATACAATACAATTTTTGACGTCAAAAGTTTTTGCCTGCAGCAGAAGTCTTGGACCAAGGTCCAGAAATTAATATAAAATACATTAAATATAATAGAGTTCAATATAATGCATAAAATTTAGCGATTTGGGCATACTTCAATCAAGCGCGAAGCGCGAGACACGTGATGAGAATGTATTCGTTAAAGTCGAAGGAGCTTTAACAAAGAAACAAAAGAGATTCGCAATTACCAAATTGCAGTTGTCAGTGGTTTGACCTTAAACTTTAAAAGGTCTGCGCAAAAGAATATATTTGTAATAATATATATTATTATAATATATAATATGTATTAATTAAATTTTTCAAGTTTTATAACATACTTCTGTGAAAAATTATGACCTGTGAAAACATTCTACTATCTCTCGTTAGCTTTATGGAACTTGTTTGCCTTTATCTTGAATAAATAAAATAATAATATTACTTAAATTCATATACGTACTTGGTGAAGATTTTCGACACTTTGTTTTTTTGGTGAAATAAATATTTGCTCATTAAATGACTTCTGTTGTCATAAATCACATATGGCCTTAATTGCTATTATTTCGAAAAGATCAAAATACTTTACCTAAGTTGGTCAATTTTGAGAAATCGAATAATTTTGAATCGAATCTTCGAGAAACATCATAAAATTTTATTTCAAGTTGGTAGAATTTCAAGAATTAACATTCGAATGGTACGGCTTAATATTTAGATATTCAATCCTAATGTCTTAAATTGATGTTAAATCCAAGATTTTTTATTCCCCTTGAAATATACCAGACTTGCATTAATTCCACCCCACTTTGCAAAATATAAAAATTTTTCACCATCTTGTTTAAAAACTTAATCTTTTGAATAAACATTGTGTTTTTTGTACGTGACATAGCAGAGTCATATAAATCGGAGATTTCTCTTCGAACATCCAAGACATTTAATCAAAAATCTTATGAAAGTGAAAAAGAGTCTTTTTAAAAGTCATAAAAATTAATAAACTGAAAACTCACCACCGATTAATACATAATAATAAATTTCAAAATGGTATGAATCAACATGTTGACGACAAGTGACGTGCAATTTGGCAACGTTGTGTGAGGACGCGAATTTGATGGAAAACCAACTCAATGAATATTTTGAATGATAACGGGAGTACCAACATGATAACACACTAAACATGAATTCACATTGCTTCCAACTTCCGTTCAGTTGCCAAACCCAACCATGATTTTGTCGTGTCAATGAAAGATTCAACCCCCATATTTGAATGAATTCATAGATGTAAAAGGCTATTGTGGAAATGTTTTATTGCATAACTATGACTTTCTTGTAGAGAAAAAGTATTTCTTGTTCATACGTATTAAAACTAGTATAGGTTTTGTCTGAAAATTTTGCTGTTGATACAATGAGAAATGTGATATTGCTTTTTTTTAAATTAAGCATAAATTTGTAGTTCGAAGCGCAATATATGTAGCCATATGGAATTTTCACGAAGGAGGTCATCTTCTCCACTTTTTTTGTATTTCATAAGAATGTATTTGCAAATTTTTTTCCAGATATTGTTATGATTCCAAGTAGCGCATGTTCCTCCTTAATATCAAACGTAATATAGTTTGACCAGCACTGTTTCGGAACAAAATGTAGATGATTTTCTTCACTTTTAAAGGCGAAAAAAATCTAAACAAAGATTTAATTTTGATTTTGAAAAACAACAAAGTGTCTAGAGACAATGATAATATTTGGCCTACGGTTACTGAATTTCGGTGAACCTAGACACGGCCCTTGAACGAACCTATCGTTAGATAAATCAAATTATAAGTATGAGAAAAAAACTATCCAAGAATATATAATCAATTAAATTTATGTTGAAGTCAGATTTGATGAAATGAATGGTCAAGATTCAGTAAATTGTGTTTTTATTCAGGAATGTTATGCAATTATTATTTGAATTTTTTGTTTTGTTTATTTGGGAAATCATTATACATGGTATTCCAAATTACTGGAATTCCTCCCGAAAGACAGACAGTACCGATTCAGTATCACTCGAATTTGTGTAGCTGAGAATCTGTAGAATATGAATTCAACATTTCACTTTTCATTTTTCACATATCTTGTTTGTGTTGTCAATTTCACGTCATATTTCGAAACTGTCTTTAAGTAGTAAGGAATTAAGGAATAATAGGGAGACCGAACACCGTGCATGGGAGCAACGGCACCGTAAGTGCCCGGACTGTAAGTAGTAATTACTATTTACTTACTGCACAAGCGCGACGTTGTCCTCTCTTCGCGTACGGAAAAGTGTGAGTGAGACAGCTTTTGGAAAAAAAGGATGTTAGAGTGGTTAAGCTGGCTAATTGATGTTGTCGATCATCATACGAACGACACAAATTAAATATTCAAACAATATTTTCAGTATCTGAAAAAGAAGTGTGAACAAATTTTGGAAAGAAAAAACATAAGTACCTTTTAAAAGTAAAACTCTATCAAGAAATCATGGAATTAACGTAACTTGATTATAAGGTTATACCACTTTCATAATGCACTTCATTCATTACTGAAACCTTATAACTCAAGTCATTGACTTCACTAAAAGTATAAATTATATTTTACTCAATAATTCTACTTCACAGCTCGAAAAACTTTTGGCGCTTACAAAGAAAACAAACTCGCATAACCTCTCTAGCATGCTTCATTTTCGAAAGCTGTCTCACTCGGACTTTTCTGTGATTGAGAAGTGGACAGCATCGCACATGCACAGTAATAAAAGACTCGCAGACCTTCGTGGTGAGCTCTGAAATAAGATGTGAATTTGACAACAAGAATAATGACATGTGAAAAATATGAAGTAAAATGAAATGTGGAATCATTCCTAATCAACCAGCAGTGCTTGTCTATCAGCAGGGAATCGGTGGGGCTATGTATCAGTGATTTCAAGACTAGTGGTTATTTACTTTTTGTCAGGGTGACGCCGTTTTTGTCCAATAAGAGGCATAGTGGAACCACGTAGAACTGCTCGGTAAATTGGATTCATAGGGTAAGCTGCGATCCAGCGTCCAGTTGTATCACTTACGTGCACAACAAACTCCAAATTCTCGCTTCTATCAACTATACGCACTATGTGCGACTTTACTGTGAGCAACGTGGGAATATCCACGGCTCCTGGAAAATCAACCTTGATCACGTTTCCAGTCTCAGGACGATCTCTTAGCACTCTTACATCGTAGCCATTTATTTGATAATCTTCCCATTGGGTAGGACTTCCTGGCCTTGGACTTGAAGCAACATTACTTGATCCTGAACCCAGTGATGAACAACCTACGCAATTTTTCAAACCGTCTAATTACTTATAATAAAAATAGAGTATATAATAGCAGATTGCGCGCAAAGAGGAGAATTGCCGTGCAAACAAGAAACGACGTATCTGCTCTCTGGGTGATATCGCGAGCTAGTGCGAAATTCGTATCTGTATTATAGATACCATTTTTGCTTTTCTTGTGAACATTTAACCTTATTTACGCACGAATTGTGTAAATAAGGCAGGATAATAGCGTAAAAGTGCGATTTAATGCAAAAAGTGGTATTTAAGTTCCGTTCCCAGTAAGTTAAAGGAATTCGAACAAATTTTTCAGGTTATGTTGCTCAACTGGTTTTTTAAATTATTCAATTTTTTGCGACTCGCTCCCGTCTCAAATAATTGAAATATGAAAATTGATGGAATAAGGAAAATCTTGGTACCTTCCATACAGATACGATAAAAATGCAGATACGTCGTTTCTTGTTCGCACGGCAGAGAAAGGCAGCGATTTTTGACGAGTGTGAAGTTTGCCGAATGAGCAAAGCGTGGGCGGCATCCACACAAGTCGAGAAACTACGGTCTCCCCTTGGGACGCACTGTATTTTTCACAACAACCCTCCTGAAAGTTTGACTTCCGCTTTGAATATGGACGACTGACCTTTTGGATAACTGTGAGGCCAATAAACCTCTAGAAACCATAGAAAGTCATTCAACCAAAAATTTAGAGCACAATTCATGCGCCCAGCAGAAATGTTATCAAAGTTATCAAAAGTTAACAGTAAATTACCGTAAATCTCCAAAATTTCCGCAAATCATTATAAATGTCTCAAATTTCCATAAATTTCCATAAAACTACCTTGCTTTAACGCCACGCCGACGCTGATCCGAATTCTGCTCACGGACATGATCAAGATATATTCATATGGTACTGGAATTTAATATTTTTCTATCTGTATGTCAAAATAGTACTAAACTATAACGTCACGCCGCCGCCAAAAAGCAAATATTCAGAATTATACCAATGGGGTTGGAATCAATTCGCAATAAACGTGAGGAACATATTCTAGCAGAGAAAGTCGTTTAATTTATTTTAAGAATTGTTTTAACATTCCTTAAAAGTTCAAGCAAAGAAATCGACATTTCCTGAAAAGCAAAATCGCGGGAGATTTTTTGATTGAACTCTTGGGGTCGGAAAATACTTTGAAATAGACGTGAAAAACATTTCCCCAAACAGAAATCGTCATTAGATTTATTGAAAAGTTTGAATATCCCTTAAACATTCAAGCAAGGAAATCGACATTTCCTAAAGAGCAAAACAACCGAAGGTTTTTCGGTGAAACTACTGGGAACTCAAATTAATCAAACGGAAATGTAGATATCCTTATTTGAAACTTTAATGAATATTAAAACCACCCTGCAAAAATAAAATTGAAAATTGCTCAATTTTCAATTATATCTGTGAAACTAAAGTTCAACAAATTAAATTCAGAATGTACAAAAAATACTCATATTTTTTCTTATATATGTAAATAGTTTAGAACAATCTTTTTTACTATTACTTCCATTAAGGGCTGTGGGACCTTGTAGTTGATGGGGGGGGGGGGGCTTAAGCGTGCGGAGCAAGGGGGTCAAACGGCCCTCAGCCTGCATAAACATAGATATGAATGACAGGATCCCTATAAACGGGCTCTCCTGGGTGAAAGTCGAATCTCAATAAACGGCTCTCCGGTGAGTGAGCATGGATGATTGTAGTAGGGTAGAAGGGTGAAAGAGCCTAGCTAACACGGGTATTGCTGGGTTCCTGGGTCGAGGTTCCTCCCGGACCAACCCCAAATTGGAATCAAGACAGGAATCACCTACAGCTAGCATCGCGACTGAGAAACAGCCCGCCGTTGGTGTGGTAACCCACAAACGGATATTCATTAGGGGTTTCACTCAATGTGACCACGCCCCTAAGCCAGGATCGTTGAGTGACCGTGCCCCTGGCAATTTGGCACCTAAGGGTATGAAGGTGTCCTAATGGCCTCTCGGGAACACCGGGAGACCTCCGCGAGTATTAAAGTCTCACCCTTGCATGCGGGGCTCTATAAGAGCGGACCGTTTATTTCTCTAGCTTATCGTGATATCAAAATGAAACCCAATAACATAAATTCACAGAAAATAGGAGGAAAGAAGGTTTCGGAGGGGAGAAAAGGGTTGGGCCCGAATGGGTATAACAAAACTCTTTCCACTCTATCTGTCTCTCTCGTCAGCCAAACCCAGGCGGCGGCTGTGCCCCCAACTCTCTTGGGAGCTGAGGGGTCGGCGGTCCCTCTGAGTGAGACTGTGGAGACGGGAGCGACCAAGGAGTCCTCTCAAAAAAAGAGAGGCACCAACGGTTCTCCGGAAAAAAAACTGAGAAGGCAAGGGCAGCAGGCTAGAATGGCGGCTGCGGGCACTGGAACATCGACAACAGCAAGGCTACCACGCTATAGGCTATGCGGGCGACATCATCGTGCGCGGCGAGCATCCGGATGCGCTCTTCGGGGTAATGCAGCAAGCACTCAGGGCAGTGGATACCTGGTGCAAGAACACTAGATTATCGGTCAATCCGAGCAAGACAAACGTGGTTGTATTCACCAGATAACACAAGTGGGTGACCACGAGTACACTGAAACTGGGAGGACAACAACTGAGAATCACTGAACGAGCTAAATACCTAGGAGTAATCCTGGATAGGAAGCGGTTATAGAAAGAGCACCTGAGAAACAAGTGCAAAAAGCTCACAGCGACCCTTTTGGCTTTGCAGAAGAGCCAAAGGGAAAACTAGGGCCTGGAACCGGAGACACTGATGTGGATCTATACTGCGATCCTGCGGCCCAGGCTCACCTATGTGGCGGTGGTCTGGTGGAGCAGGGTTGAACTGTCCACTGTGGAATTTCGCCTAGAAATAATCAGGCAACTAATTTTAAGAGGCGTCACTGGTCTTAAAGTGGCATTAGGTCACGGTGGCATTAGGGGCACAAACAGGGTTAGAGCCCCTCAATCGTACCATCAAAGCCATGGCTGCGACGGCAGCCTGGAGAATCAGTATGGTAAACGGCGAAACAATCTCAAGAGATTGCTGATCCCTACCACTAACGCTAGTAGGCCGACCTTGAACATGGTCAGGGACAAAATGCCTGTTCGCTACCTCTTCGACAAGAAGTATCGATTGAGCCTATCCACGAGGGGAAAATGGGCTAATGGCGACGAATATTTGCCTGGTGATGGGAATAACTGATTCACAGATGACTCCAAGAACAAGGAGAGAGCAGGAGCCAGTGTCTATCGCAGGAGGAGTGGAATGGGCTTCACAATCCCGATGGGGTCCAACGCCACAGTCCTACAAATTGAGATCATGGCCATGCTCCAGTGTGCTTATTAAGGCACAGGAGTATGGCAATCAAAGAAATATTCTCATTTGCGCAGGCAGCAGGGCTGCTAAAGTGGCCCTGAATACAACAACGACTACGTCGCTACTAGTATAAAGGTGCTTTGAGGCATTGAACAATCTAGCGCCGGAAAACCGAGTGATTCTACTTTGGATCCCTGGGCACAGTGGCATTAAAGGGAATGAGATCTTTGACAGACTAGCAAAACTAGCAGTAAAAGAAAACTCCTCTCGTCCTGAACCAGTCGTAGGAATTTCCAGTAGGTTGGTCACTGAAGATTTAACAGATAGCTGACCGAGGAACATCAGGAGGAGTGGAATAAAGCCACTGGCTGCAGGCAGGCCAAAACACTTATGGTTTTAAATTTAAACTTTAAACGAAGTGCGGAAATACGCAAGCTCGGTAGAAATGAAGTCAAGGTCCTAGCAGAAATGTTTATACGACATGGAAACCTCAGTTATTACAGACATAAGATAGGGCTCGCAGATAGACCCCTCGGCCGCCTGTGTCGAAAGGATGATAAGACAGCGATTCATTTCAATATGTTTTTTCTATTAAACAACTAACAAATTCTAATTTCCAAAACCCAGACGAAGTAAAAATGTATGGTCAACCAAATTGCACTTACCAACATAATCCAGATAAACCGCAAATGTGAGAATAAGAGTGCAGCTAGCGATCTTCATTTCGTCAAGATATATTTCTTGAACTGGAACGGTGACTGTGAAATTTGAAATATATTCACTGCTATATATACTTACCTCTATGAGATGACTAAGCTTCACTATTACCCGTAAATCCTTCAGAAGTACTCAAATTTACTATGTGTGTGACGAAACATTTGAGTTTGAACAGAAAAGAAAAATTGAAAACAACTTTGCCAAACATTTGATTTACTACGCGTTAACACCGTAACATGAAAAAATCACGTGATAGTCAACAATAAAGGTAAAAAGAAATATTAGAGTATGATATTGCTGTCAGCTGTGTTTAAAACTACAATTCTATTATCAGTTGCAAAAGATTTTTCATTTCATAATCCTTCATTATATTTACCTTCCCACATCATTTTCCTCTCTTACCCCTTTCCATCAATTACGTTTGTAAGAGTACATACATCTTTAAAATTAATATAAGAAACTAAATTTTTCACAAAAATTATTAAATGGAAATTTGAATTAATCAGAGTTGTTGCGAAACCTGGAAGACCTGGAAACGTCATGGAATCCTAAAAAAATGACTGGAATTATTTGAGTCGCACCTATTTCAATGTCTTAGCAATTATATTAGTACTCGACCATGAATTTTGAATTTACAAGTCGATAAGAATTGATTTTTTCACTAATTGAAACAATATGAATATAAATTTTGAAATTTTATAAAAATATTAATAAGAATTGTTTAAAATTGAATAATGTCTTTGGAATGCCCTTTACATTTACACTGATTAATAGTTAAATGAGAAAATGTGAGGAAATTAGTCAGCGACCAGTAGAATGTTTTGAATTTGAATAGAATTGACTGGATTCTTTCAAAAGTAGACCTGGCAAACCTGAAAGAGCCGTATGAAATTTTTAAACTAGACTTGTGTAGCAACTCTGACTATTATTGAGAAATGATTTCAATCGTTGTTGAAGTTTCAGTTTGTACTCTATATAAATCTTAAGTAGTAATATTTAACAGATTACCAGTGAAATTCTACTAATTCAATCAAAGGAAAGTGAACACTAAGTATTAGTAGAGAATTACTTATCCTTAGTGAAAATATATATTTCTTTATTTAGAGCCAATTTTTCGGGTCTACTAGACGCAACATATAGAAATGGACGACGTGAAAAATAAGAAAGTTTGATGTAAGAATGCGATTGTGTGAAATTTTCAACTTTATTGAGACAATCTGAAGGAAGTCTTGTGAAATTTGTAAATAGGCTACATCACTTCCGTAACATGATGCATTCACAAGTTATTGTTCCAAAATGATGAAACAGGAGTTATTTACACAATTAATCTGCACGGTCTTACTTTTTTCTACACGTCTAAAATAATCTCTTTAGTCAATATTATTTGACTTTAGCAAAAATTAACGTTGGAAGATGAAAAAATAAAGATAAGTACAGATAGTGGAATATTATTACATTTCAGTATTTTGCAATAGCGAAATGTTTTAATTATTCAGAAAGCAAATTATTACATATATTTTTTCTTAAATCAAATAAAAGTGTGACAATTATTTTTTTTCAACTGCAACTAAGTAATTAAAGGAAAAACTCAGTCCCGCCAACATTTTTTTTACAATTTTATTCCTATCTCTAATCGAGCAATTCAATTTTTCCTATTAAAAGAATGGCAATTAATTAAATTCTCTTCATTATATATATGTGTAATAATTAAATTTTTGAATGTTATAACGTATTTCTGTGAAAAAATATTAACATGTAAAAATATCAAATATAATATTAGCTACTATTATATTAGCTTCAGTATATAGTAATATAATAGTAAATATATTAATATTGCTTAAATTCATGTACCTACTTGGCGGAGATTTTTGACACATTATTTTTCTGGCGGGATAAATATTTACTGATTAAATAACTTCTGACGTCATAAAGCATACATGGCCTCTATTTGCTATTATTTTAAAACGATTAAAAATTGTACGGCTTAATATCTAGATCCCACCAAAAGCTTTGCGTGTGGAAAAATTCCGCCAAGTACATGAAGATTATTATTTTATTTATTCATGTTAAAGGTAATCAAAAATGCGAAATGAAAAAATTGAGCCAAGTACGAATAGTATGAAATTTGTAAATAGAAGTGTTTTTAATGAAAAGAATTAGTTCAATGAATTAGTTTACTGAATAATTTTTTTGTTTGATATGAAACATGAATTGATAGTTTATAAAAGTACAAAAATTTAATATAAGAATGATAAATTATTATATCAGGAGCCCGCCTTATGAATCAACGTCATAAACGACTGCTAAAAAAAACAAGAATGATTAAGATCTTTTTTTAGATTCATTTTTACATGCATATAGTAGAAATAAAGATTTATGAATTTAAACTGATTGTTAAGATTTTTTTAGCCGTTTTCGGATAGGTAAATTATGAATTATAGGTTTTTGAAGCAAGAAAAGATAAAAATTTTGAAATTTTCAATTTCAATATGCTTATTAATTTCCAAAATCTTACAAAAGTTTCGGGTAAAAGTTTTGAGTTAACTATAAATAGAACAATCTTCAACTGATAATACTTTCCAAACCACGATGGTATATTATATAAAACGGTATATCGGTAAAATGGTAAAGGGGTATATTTATCACTTTCACCCGAAAAAGCGGCATATATACACGTTATTTACTATATGTATGCAAAGATCCATCGAAATCTATCGATTTATTTTGGCTGTCGATTTTTCTACATGTTCAAAATAATAAATATTCTGATAAACTGAAATCTATGTTCATTGTACGTTGGTTCATCACTGTTTTTGAAAAAAACGACATATGCACACGTTATTTATTATGTTTATGCAAAGTTTCATCGAAATCAATCGATTGGTTTTGGTTGTCGGTTTGTCTACATGTTAAAAATATTAAATTTTTTTATAAATTAAAATCTAGCTTCATGGTATGTTGATTTATCACTTTTTCTTGAAAAACCGACATATGTACACGTTATTTACTATGCTTATGAAAAATTGCATCGAAATCGATTGATTGGTTTTTGATAAATTAAAATTTAACTTTAGGTTACCTTGATTTATCACTTTCACCTGAATTAACGGCATATGTGATCTGTCGCGAAAAAAGGGACCTTAGCCGGAAAGGCAAGAGTTTTCAGGGCGAGCGTTTGAAAAAGCTGCGAACAACGTAGAACCTATGAGTGAAAGGTCGCTATGTCGCTCAATTGTAAGGCAGAAAAATTTTTTTGAATTTTTTCGTTTTGTTTATTAGAAAGAGCAACTTAATAAATATTTGATGGTGAAAAAACCCGAAAATCGATTTTTTCCGACTAAGGTCCCTTTCTTCGCGACAGGTCACAATTATGTACACGCCATTCACTATATTCATGAAAAGTTACATCGAAATTGATCGATTGGTTTTTGCTGTCGGTTCGTCTGCATGTTAAAAATGGTACATTTTTTGATAAATTAAAATCTAACTTCATGGTATGTTGACTTATTACTTTCATCTGAAAAAGCGGCGTATGTGCACGTTATTTACTATATTTATGCAACGTTTTATTCAAATTGATCGATTCGTACTGGCTGCAGGTGCGTCTGCATGTTAGAAATCGTTCAAAAAAGAGTGAAGATGACTAAAAAATGAAAAATTTTCATTATAAATCAATGTATTTCAAATTCATTAAAACTACTTTCAGAATATGATGTCATGTTTTTAAATACAAGTTTAAATTTATTTAGTAATAGCGTGTAAGCTGTATCTTGATCTGCATTTCAAAAATCACGTTCGTAACTCTTCCTTTCTCAACGGATGCAGTTGCAAATTCATTTTGTTTCTGATCAATACGTAAAATCGTAAAATGAGATGTGATTGTCAAAGTCTTATAATCACAGGAATAAAATTGTAGCCTGCAGACGACTTTTTGTAAAGCGTTTTTTTTTTCTGAAAATTCGAATGTAGCGCATTCCTTCAATTTTCAATCAATATATTCCAAACTAACAGAATCTGTGTACTTTGGTGGATTCTATATATTCATCAAGTTTGGTTGAGATATCTCATAAATTGACTGAGATATTTCACTCTTAGTTTATGTGCTTTAGTTTATATTCCCGTTAGCGATTTTTTTCATTTTCGCATTTCGTTCTCAATGACAGATTTTTTTTCTCTTATAAGTATTTGGAATATTTTTCTACTTTTTTTAGTACTTAGATAACTTTGCATGTTCGAAAATTCAACATTTTTTTGGTTCAAATTCAAATTTTTACGTTTAAAATTGAAATCGTTTAAAATTAGAAAATTTTTTAATCAAAGCTTTTTAATACTGGAACGATTATAAATTCACTTCATACAAAATCGAATACACAAAGATAAAATTTCGAGAATTAGATTATTTCGAATTACCAGTGCTTCAAGTTGTGTGGATTCTATTTTTTTGAAAAATATATTACTCTTAATATCGAACGAAATATGGTTTGACCAGTATTATTTCGGAACAAAAATAGAAACAAAATATAAGTGATTTTCTTCATTTTTTCAAGTCGAAAAAAGCTACATAAAGAATTTCATTCTGGCACTTACCCTTCTTGAAGTACACTGAAAGTCTCTAATAAGTCTGTCTGCGATATGTCTTTCCGAGAATTTCGTTCGATAGCTAGGGGACGACGAGGTAAAGAGAGCTTGACTCTAAAGCCAGCAAACTCATTCAGTACCGCACTTACGAAGCGAGCCGTATCACAAGCACAATGTTTCATCAGTTCACACGGTCCGCACTTCGCTTCATTCGCTTTCAGCGTTTACGTTATGTGTTACAAAAATATCGCAGGAAAACAAGAGGCAGCGTTTATC
>JAUMHM010083827.1:0-12947 GCA_032362435.1 Melikaiella ostensackeni | reverse complement strand
CCACATTCAAAAGCCATGTAATGAGAGGCCAATACCACTTTCTATTGCGAATATGAATTCTGTATATATTCACATTCGGATCCATGCGGTCAGTCCCACTCATTCCTTTGTTGTATTCTGTCAGTATTGCTGGTCTAGGTACATCAAAAGCTTTCTTCTCTTTGGATGAGTAGCGTGATACTTTAGTTATTGGAGCAACTCCGTGTGTGTTTGAGCAAACGCTAACTATTCAAGGATGTAAACAAATTATCCAGAAAAAAATTAAATGGCAAAGATTTTTGGTCGGATGTGAAATTATCAATCATTTGTAATAATGACGCCGCACATTTTCCGAACAATTTTTCATGAAGCCTTCGGTCCTGGGTACTACTTCTACCTTGGTAAATTTCGAAATCGAGCAAATAACCACTCAGAGTATCCAGTGACCATGCTTTGTAACTAAACCGTATGGACTTTGTGGGTATGAACTGCTTCAATCCGTGTCTTCCAAAATATCAAACCATACTTTCATCGTACGAGAGATTTTGTTTAGGGATAAAATTTTTTTTAAATTTCTCTTTCAATAAATCGATGAGGCGCCTAATTTTCCAAAGTTTGTCAACGATCCCAGGGCCAAAACTTGCGTTATTGGCCTAGTGTAAACATCAGAGTATTTCTTCAAACCTTCTGCGTCTCATTGAGTTTGCCACAATAGGAATGTATGTATCCGAATCTTTCTCCCAATACAATCTTTTGGTTGGTACTTGATGGTAACTAGTAAAATACATTATTCCAAGGAAACACCTTACTCATCTTCCAAGAATTCAGGATAGCCGTAATTATTTTGATTAGCATAACGATTTGACTCAGTAGTAATGAGATTCATAATTTGGTCGTCTATTGTTTGCTCAAACATTTGTACAGGTGTGAGGCCTCCATAAAATGAGCAATCAGTAGAAGGGAATTTCTGATACACGTATACCAAATCACCATTCAACCATGCCTAAAATTTATTTTTCTTTTTCTCATCCCCAATTTTTATAGATTTCTTCGATTGTTTGAGAGTTTGTCGAAAAATTGCTTTACGTGTTCTACCCCCTCGAATAGATAAACCAGCGAATTGCTCATTTGTATATGGTTGAACACCAGAAGAAGATGAAGGAAACTGTTTACTAGTTGATGGTCATCGTCGGCGAAAAGCAACTTCAACAGGTTGAAGGATGCGCTTCAGTTCACTGAAAAAAGTGATGAAACGAAAAAGTATAAAAATCCATGTAGTGCTCAACGTGCCATATATGGAACGGCATTATTCAAGATCCGTTAAATTTACGCAAAGCATATAACTGATCAGGTTATATGGCCATTATATGGCACGCTGAGCACTACTGAGTTATAACAGGATGAATATCCTCATAATCGTTCTGTTAGGCGATTTACATATGACAATGTCTTATGGGGGGCATCGGTTACATAATGAACGGCAGCGGGCTTAGCGACAGCTTGAAGACTCTATACGCGAAAAAAAATCGTCGATCAAATCATCGCAGGTAACGCTTACGAAAGGGCCGTACATGCGCACAACCTTGCGTTCTCGGTTCTTTCACAGATCGTTTTGGAATCGTTCAATTTGACAGCAGAACAAGAGGAATCAGTCGAATCAGTTCTGAACAATTTCGTTCGTTTCGTCGTTTTTGAAGCGCATGAAGATGAACTTTTCTCAGCAGCGTACGAAAAGTTTAAAAGTCCTCTTCGCGAAATAGAAAATCCAGGTCCCACGGCGAACTTGTGGGTCCGGTACATGGAAATGATCACTCTGTTAAGACAGCTCATTGAGTCAGATGGAATGGGTGATTGGCAACTTCGGCTCGACACCATGCAGCAGATGCAGCCTTATTTTTATGCCAGTGGTAATTTCCATTATGCGAAATCGACACACCTATTTTTACAAGACATGCACGCCTCGAAGGCAACGAGGGACTGAATTGAATACGATATATACACGAAGAAAGAACGATTCTTTTGCAGACGAACTGATCATTACTATTGCGCAACGCCACTGAATCATGTGATTGAATCGGGGCTGATGAAAATACTCAAAGTACAGGGTTTGGTGTTCAGAAGTGGAAACTCTTTGAGTGTCCAAACTCGTTTCACTACTGGTACGGATTCAATGCATAATGTTTGTGAGGAGTTCGAGAGTTATTGCAAGGTGAACATGTACACGACGGAGCAGCATGTAGACATGAGGAACTCAAGAATTGAAAGGAACAACACTGACATCAAGAAGCTGCTGTCATGGTTCGCACAGCATGATCCTTTTCCGAATCATCCAAGAATTTCTTTCATCAGCACAGGACTTGTCGGCAATGACATTATCAACTGCCACAACGCGAGAGAGATAAGCTTGAATATGTTGGCTAAAACTTTCGAAATACCGTACACAGAATTGCAGCTGAAATGTAAAGATCGCGTTGTTCCTCTCGGCACTCTAAGCAGCAACGTCAAGATTGCTGAGGACCTGGAACTCATCAACCCACTTCTTTTTTTTCAGAGAATGTGCATAACAAAACAATCGGAAGAAGACTTAAAAAGCCATCTCACACATTGATTGTACACACTGCAATCGGAAATTTGTTGATGCACAAGTCAATGATTATCAACGGTGAAGATATCGAATTTCTCGTTCTTTCAACTGATTTAGCCCCAACTGCGACGAACATTTACTTCAGAAAACCTGCACGAGGAAAAGTTAATGAGCACATTCATACCTCTGCAAGCTGAAAGCATTCGAAACTCGTTAAAGTCAACATCCTTTTCCTGCACGCGTTCAATGGTTGCGAGACGACCTCAGCGTTCTTCAGCTTTGAGAAATTAAATTTCTCTCAACGCTAGAAAAGAATCCAAACTTGAAGAATTCTGTGCAACTTTTCATGAAGGACGATTGCGATCATGAGAGCATTGCAAATGTAGGGGAACAATTTTTACTCGCCCTTTATGGAAAACAAATCGGGAAAGACATCATCAAATACTTGAACGACCTTCAGTACACGAAATTCGCAAAATCGCTAATAAAAAAGGAGCCAAACAGGCGTCACTTCCTCCGACATCCGAGGTGGCACGGCACCACTCATTTAGGACACACCACCAAGTTCAAAGCTGGCTTGCCAGAGCAAAAGATGCAACTGAGTGGGGATGGAAAGGCTGCAGACGTTTTTATCACTCCGACCCGAACAAAATATCAACCCGCACCACCGACTTTTCTTCAACTTATCTCGTGCAGATACAAAAAAGGTTGCAGCGGAGCCTGCACTTGCGTAAAGGGCGGTTTTGAATGTACTATGATTTGTCTAAACTGCAGCAGTCAGTCTTGCGACAATGCATGCACTGTCATCAACAACGATGAAAATGACGATGACTTCGATGAGCCTGGACAGGACACCGAGGGAGAAGAAAATGAAGAAGAAGTGCAATGCACTCTAGACACCTGCTCGATTGATGAAGAGCAAGAATTTTTCGAGGAACAACATTCGAACAGCTCATCAGTAACCGAGCTACAGGGAAAGAGAAAAAGAAGAATGATTTAAATAGCCGCTCTTCTTCTAAGCATCGTGAAACCACGTTAAAAACGCACGACAGACTCGACCTCCTGGGTGGTGTGGAAAAGTCTCAAATATGGAATTTCGATCACAATTTTCATGGTGCAACTCAAAAGAGCTGCACGAATTTTAATTTCCAGGTATCCAGGACATTCAACGATTGTTTCCCCCTCGCCCCTTCAATGCGCGTTATCATGGCACTGATAATAATGATGAATAAATAGGATTTAATAAATAACTAAGAAATATTCACAATAATAGCACCAGTCGCTGTTGAATAGTGTTACAACGAGAGGGTTATCCATTGCACTTGAAAAAAAAAAAATGAAAAAAGATAAGGTTCCATCCCGTATCGGGGGGGGGGGGGTGAAAACATGATAGCGGCTAATTTCAGGTGGTCAGTAATTAGAATTTGAGTGTGTGAAATCTTTTTCAATATCTTATTTCGAAGAATCGGCGGAAGAAATTAATTCCTTTTTTCACTCCCAAGGGTGGGTCTGAAAGAAAAATGCAAGTGGGATAAATTGTAGGGTAGGGTATGTGGAACAAATTTCATTTAAGGAAATTTTCTGTATCCTTGTAAATTTCGCTACAATAAAAAAAATGAAATTTATTGTGAATAGAGGATGAAAACAGAGCAACGGCAAGGGGTGATATATATAAGGTGAAATGTAATTGATAATAGCCCGTACATACAAACATTGAAACTACCAAAAAAAAACGGTATAGCACAAATGTGGTTCAGAGTTAGGCTACGAAAAAGTTTCAATGATGCCATACGAAAAAAATGAATACTTTTTCCCCGGAATATAGTTTTGAATATTCAACCCCCCGTAGGGGTGGAAAACCTAAAAATCAGGGGTTATGCCCGAAAATAAAAATGCAGTGAATAATTATCCCTACATTTCGAAAGTTCAAACTATAGCCACAAAATGCACCCTTATTCATTTATGAATTCAAAAAGAAAATTCAATACTTCAACATTTTTCCAAGGGTGAAGGAATTTTTTAAGGCAAATTGTGCTATTCGAAATCGACGCTCCTCTTTGAGAACTACAACTTTTGATTTGACTTCAAAATTTTACGATTTTTTTCTGAAGAATTCTTCCGAAAAAACTGATTTTACCCAAACTCACTCCCTCTCTTCACCTCCTAAATAAACCCCCACGCAAAAAAAGTGTTTAACAAAAATTAAACTGGGATTATTGGGAGTAAAAAGTCATTCGGCAGCCAAAGCATAGGGGTGACATTTTTGCACCAATCCACGCATCATCCCCTCTCATCCCCTAAAAGTTGTCCTGACCACCTGAGTGACGAAAACTGAGTTTTGGTCTAAAAATGACCCACAGAATCTAATGTCGAAAATTTAGTTACTTATTAATTGGTTCGTCTTTTCTCACCTTAAAAACTAGACAGCAGAAGACTGGTGCCCTCCTCAGTATACAGGACAAACCGATCATAAATCCTTCGGTGCTGGCTCAGTTTTCTCACTTTCGTTTGAAAAACCGAAGTTTGATGGGTTTGACATTATAAATGGACACTCCACGTTATGAGGTTTTAGCTGCTTAGTTATGACATTATTAATACTTGTGGAAAACATTTCTCGCATCAAGTTCGCAGTTAGGTGTATACTTTAAATAGTGAACAATACAAATGATAATGTGACCACAGATAATATTGACGCTTTCGTTGACGGCAGGCATGCCCTCGGAAAAGTTTCAGGCGATGATTGGATACTGGATGTTTATAATGCAAGAGGTGTAAGTTATCCTAAGAAAAGGAAATTGCGGAGTAGAATGTGCGTAAGAAAGCTAGATATTTTGTGTGCACCGGAAGCCACGAAGGAGGGATGTGAGTTAAGAAAGATAGGAAATGGGCTAAAATTTTGTTTAGGAGTAGATAGTGAATCACGTGGCAGCCAAGCAGTCGGTCTGATTATGAAAAAGAGAGTGAAACAGACTAGTTATTATGGTGGCTACGCTTCAGTTGATGGTGACAGTAGTGATGAAAAAGGTACCCTCTAGGAGTCGTTAATTGATATTATAGATACGTACGATCCTGGAGGAAGAATCATTATAATCGAAGATATAAAAGGAAGAGTTCGTGTGCAACGCGAAGGTACCGACAGGGTACTTAGTCATTTTAAAAACCCAAAACGAGCGGTAACGGGGATATATTGATTAGTTTATGGTTAGGAAAGGGATTTTTCATTACAAATACTTTGGTTAAAAATAAAATGATTTACATATACTGAGACCTTGACATACTTCTTCTCATCTTACTGCTTCCTTAGAATTCTGCCCGCTCGAACTCGTAGGTGAGGGTGTCCGGGGGACAGGGAAAAGCACGCGGCGATCTTGACGCAATCACGCAGTACCGTAGCGATGAAGCAGGCAGCTTGTACATTCGAAGGCATATTTCAAATTTATGCTTAAATAGATGCTGAAAATCCTCTTTTTATCAATTAGTCTTCATTATTAAAAAAATCAATCATTTATGATAACAAGAATCTACATTTGTACAAAAACGGTCAATTCATATTATGTATTCCTACTGGAAATGGTTAATAGGGCCTTGACTGTTCACATCGTAGAAATTCTTGGAAGAGTCTCACGGTCAAAGTAAGCAATGCCCAAGTCTCGAGCTCACTCCAGGTTTTAGTGTATATGCTTGATGCAGAGGCGAAGGCCACAGTATGATTGACTTTGTTGTAGGGGATGAGAGACTGAGAGAGTGAGTAAGATTTACAAGGTTTACGAGAGGCTCTGAATGTGGAACTGATCACTACCCCATAGTTCAAAAAATTAATTTAGTTAAATAATAATACGGAACAGCAGCATCATTCATGGATCACATATTATATATTGTCCTGTAATCTACATTGGCCAAACTGAACGCCTTTTTACGAATAAAATCTGAAAACACCGAGCTAGTCAAACTAATAAGAAATACTAACATTGCTTCATGAAGTAAGTTGGATGATATCTTTGCTGATTTTCCGAAAAATATTGGCTTTAATTGACCCAAAGTATAAGATCGAGAGCCTCGAGAAAGAATACCTTCAGGGCAGACTGAGGTATTTACGTCAGTTCTGGTCTAACAAAGCGCATTCTTTCACTTTTCGATCTCACTACCTGACAGGTAGCTTCCTATCGCCCTTTTCTAGGAGCAACTGCTGAATTCTTGTAAAAGAAGAAGGATAAGAGAAATTTATTTGGAAATATCTGTTGCCAGAGTGCAATGTATTGTGATTTAGTGATTTGTGAATTTTTACATTAAGCTCGTTTATGAGCAGATGCGAGATATTGATTTCGTTTCTGATTAAGGAAATGTTCAGTGTGAATCAAAATATAAATTGTCGAGTGTATCCCTGCTTATGAGCAATTTGGGATACTTGTCCTAAAACCTGGTCAAGAAATGAGGGAACTCACAATTCATATAAGAAAGTATTTGATTTGAAAATAATAAAATTATATGAGAGGAATTCACCTCATTGAGATTATTCTTTTTCGTGTCGAGGCCATGAGATGTCCATGTATTAAAATAAAAAGAGTTTTAAAACCCGATTCTCCCTATCCGATCCTGTGGTGATCCAAATGTATTTTTGTGTCATTGTGTTTGATTTAAAGTGATTCGCTGTGATGCATTAAGGCCTTGTTAATATTCTCTTGTAAAAAAGCGCAATATATACTGAGATAGGACTCTTGTGCATAAAAAGTGATGTGTCTCTAATAGGGATAAATGACTTATCACGTGTAGTGAAAATCAATGTAAATATATGACAGGATAATGACAGTGCAGAGTTTCAGATTGTAATATTCTGTCTCTTTTATGGAGAATAAATTCTCATAGTGAGATCTGCGAATGGTTAATTCGTTAAATAGTTTGCTGAGACAATTGATTTATTGTGCGTTAATAACCTGCATTATTTGAACTCAGTTTAACGAATAAGGTTTTCACGTTAAGAAAGATTTGTTCATTTTCGATGAAATCGCCATGCAGGGAATATAATAATTCAATAGATGTGTGAGATTAGACAGGACTGAATATTAAAGGAAGTCGTTGATTTTGCTTGTGAGATTTAGACCAAATTGTATATTAAAGGAGATAGCTGATATTGCCTTTCACTTAAACTCTATTTCAAAATGACCCATTGACAGAAGGGTCGATTTTCTTCAATGAAAACGATTTTATGAATGAAGACGAAATCTAAACATTGACCCGTGGTAAATGTGTCTGCTGCCATATACTTTCATAAGAAAGGCTACTGCTAAGCCCTTTCAGATTTAAATGCCCGCAGTAGGTCACTGGTATACTGTACGGAATCTATTCCAGTCCCATTCAGGTAACTGACACCTGAAGATAGAAGGCGTCATACGAAATAGATTTCCGTAGCTCTTCTTTTATTTAAACTCTTTCTGCGACACACCACAGACCAGCATTCATTGAGCCTCGTACATTTAAATAAATCTCATAATTTCTAAAGAATAATTGATATGAAATTTTATCATTGATTATTTAGATCTTGTCTATTCTTTAATCAACTACCTTTAATTTGATCATTGAATATTTAGATCATTTTTATTCTTTAATCAACTACTTTTAACTATCAATACTTATATGTGAATTATTGTTTATGATAAATAGCTTATGGTATTAACTATTGATAGTAAGGTAAGCTAGACACGCGCGTTTATTATGTAGAATTTCCAAATTATAAAGATAACTACGATTCGATCCATGCTTCAGATAGCTAGGATGTAGGGCACTATCATGTATGATTAACTAGATTAGGTTTTTTCTGAATAAACTCATGTTTGTGAGCATTAGAAAAGAGTCTCATTCTTCCGCTAGCGTGCGATCCCTCTTATATAATTAATTAAAGAATCTCTGGGTAGATATCAGAATATCTCTCACATAAGTGATAGTAGGGTTGTGATGGTGATATAATAAATATATTAAATAATATGAATTATTAAAAAATAACCCTGGATCCACTAGTTACAATATATATATATATATATTGTTTGACCAATTTTTTGAATTATTTGGCCGCTCATCTCACGGTTGTGAGGCGTGGCCATGGGTGTACATTACCGCGGGTCTACTGGGAGCCGGTGTCATTTCCATGGATGGCAGTCGCTTCCAGGGGGACCCTGCGGTGGTTGTTTGACGAATTTTTTAATTATATATATACATATATATATATATATATATATATAATAATAAGATAATACTTAATATAAAAGAAAAATGATTGGGTCTCGCACGGGAAAAAGACTAAAACATTCTTTTCACAAATATAAACGTTTATTCTAGGAGAGTTGAGCTGTCTTATCTGAACAATTTTTATCTAATGAAATCCCTAACACGGTTATTTTTATAAAATGATTTAAAACAAAATTTCATCAATTCGCTCTAATTGTTTAGTCTTAATTCACATAGTTCATTGTTAACGGGCTATATTCAGTACTTTCTTATCATACTTATAAATTCATTACATATTTTCTTTAGTGCGATATTATCACGTAATTGATTCTTTCTTATAATACATTTTTTTCATTGTCTAGATCGATTGTCTCTCAATTCTGAAATCTAATCGGTGTCTAAACCTAACATACGCTTTTACCGATTACCGTTGATTATTCTCATCTAAAATCCTTACTCTTCTTAGGATAACAGTGAGTATAGAATTTATCAATTTAGAGATTTAGCTGCCATAACATTTGTTCAGAGATACAAATTAGTTTTGGATTACTCACGCACACTAAAACTACTGATGAAAGAACTCGTAAAATTGAATTATTCCTATTTCCATCAAATTTGCAGTTCATGTACTATATTACATGTTTTATCACGATCATCCAAAATCTATAAATTTTAATTTTATGTCGACGTTCAGCACTCAAGGGAGCACTTGAGGAAAAGTCTAACTCAGGTAGACTTAGGATCTGAATAGAATCGCTCGTCAAACGAGATCTTGGGCGTTAAAGTGAAAATTCATGGGTTCGTGTCCCTTTAATTCATTTTTATTTTAAATCACCAGCTCACTCCTTCAACTTCATGGGTTAATTTTCACTTTCTTAACCAGAGTGAGGAGTAAAACTTCTTTCTGCTTATAAGTGATTATTAACTGCAGAATCGTTTTAATCATTATAACACTTAATAAATACATACCACCGCACCCACACAATTTTTACTATTCAATTCAAACTGTTGCCTTTCTAAATTTAGGAATGTTTTTATTTTTTTCAATTTTTTTATGTAAAAATTTCTTTTCTTAGAAGGACTAACTTTTCCGAGATAAAACCCTTCGATCTAAAACCGTAGAGAGAACTGGCAAGTTGTAAGGAGTCTGGAGGGTTCAACTTTTTTTTGTGTAATACGAAGCTTCGAAATTTTTCAAAGAGGGCCGACTGCTACGTATAGTAGATACCAAAATCTTGCTGTAAGTTCCAAATCCTATCCGCAATCAGAAGGTAGAATATTTGAGTCATTTTAACTGAATTTCGGTCGCTATCCGTGACCGAAATGTCTTATATTATATTTAAGGGAAAAAAATTCCAAAAATTGAAAATTGATCAATAATTATTTAAAGTGTTAGAAGACAAGATAAGTCTTACAATATTTCTTGAAGTTTCAATTCCTGTCCGCAATCAGAACTTATAATATTTATGGATATGTATGTATGTATGTATATATGTATGTATGTATGTATGTATGTATGTATGTATGTATGTGTCTGTGTGTATGCATGTATACAGGTATGCAAGTATGTATCCTTATTGCCTCCCAGTGCAGTAATATCAAAAAGGTTCTTGTGGGGCTCTGACCAGTTTCACCTATTTCTAATCAGGATCTAGTGAGGAAAATTTGTTGGGGCCCTATTGGTTTTGTAACGTGTTTGTCGACGTGGGCCCTGTAAGGCTTCCTTGTAGTGTTCTAGCAGGGGTCGCTCTGCCACAACCCAACTAAAGAGGAGGAATTCTGTGGGGCTCCTATGGGGGTATTTGTTCACTCAAACTAGAACAAATTGACATATAAGTAGAAAACTCTAATAGTATGTAAATCTGATATAATATGAGTAGGTCTGCAAACTTCTGTTACCTTGCGAAAATTTTTTTTTCAAAAATAAATTTGGTATTCTTCTACAAACAATAAATATCAGTTGGATTTTACTAAATTCTCAAATATTAGAAGAATCTAACAAATAAAAGCAGCAAATTGGTTTATTGTTTTCGCAATGTATCAGAAATTTGTATATTTATTCCTCATCTAAGTGCAGTATATTTGAATTCAACGTGTTTATCTGGATAGATTTTAATTACGTATGAAAAGCAAAAAATTGTTCACTAGAACCTGATAGGGCTCCCATCAGTTTCCTCTAGAATAGAAATACTTATCGAAGCCCCATTAGATGCAGATAGATTCGCTGGACCTATACGAAGTACGGAAATTCTTACTAGAGCCAGACAGGGCCCTCATCATTTTTTCTGAACTAGAAATTCTAATAGGGGTCCCATCAAAACCCGACTGCGAATAGGGAAAGATAGGAAAGATTCTGCACGGGTTTATGGACGAGTAGATTGCACAATTCATGAAAATGTGCAGCAAGTTTCGCGTGAATTACATAATGGACATTTATGTTGCGAATTAATAAGTGCACAAACCTTTGAGGAAAGTTAGATGAAGAATCTGGAAGAAGTTCTGAAGTGAGTACAGATGCGTTTAAAATGGATCATGGCTCTCGATGGCAGATGCTTTTGAGGAAGCGGATCATTGTGAAATATTTTTTTTTATATATGTAGCTGAAATTTCTATTTTCCACCATTAACGGATACTGAGAGAACATGTAGTCACCGTATCTATCAGCTAAGTCATCAATTTGACCTTTGGGTGTGGCACCATTTAGATCATGTAAATTATGGTGAGTGACCGCGCTTTCAAGGCATCTTATAAGCTGACCTAACCAGTCACATTTGGAATCCTGACCGTTGACGGAATGAGCCGAATTTTGCATACAAATTTTGGGGCAGCGCAAGACTTCCATATCAAGAACCCGTGCCCCCCAGTTTGACGCCATTTTTATGATTTGACCAGAAACGCAAGACAGGACACATTCTAATCTAACTACAAAGTCAGGTGCATTTCTCCGTAAGCGAAAAAGATTCTTGAAGAAACAGACTTTTGCTTTTTGAAAATTCCCTAATAGTTTAATCCAACAATATGAACATTTGATTCGAATCAAAATATTGTTAGCCGCGGCTGTGGCTAAGCTGGCTCTACTACCTGCGGCATGTACAGGAATATTAGTTTCGAAACTTAATTTTTCATCAGCGATTAGAATTAGATACAATTTTGTAGCTTTGATGAGAGCCAACTTAGCCTCGTGAAAGTAATTCCCCTTGCAAGTTGTTTTTAATGTGCTAAGTAGTATCATTTTGACTTGTTGATAAGGAAAATTCAACAATGTTTTCTCAACTTGAGTTTGAGCTTGAAATTTTGTCCTCTTTTTATACATACATATCGGCTATTCTAGCGCTATCTATAATTGTTTCTGTAAGATTCGAACTTAGGTCGTCGTTACCTAGCTTATCAAAATCAAACATAAGTCTATTGGATGAACAGAGTTTATTTGGAAGGACTTATTGATTACTATCATTCTACCTTAGGGGGTCTCAGTGTTTTTTCTTCGTTCAACTTCGAAATGTTTGTCTGACCGGCTGAGAATGAAGAACAACAAAAGGATTCTATGATGGGAGAAATCATCAGAGATATGTGTAGAGTGATCCACCGTCCGGTCATTAGGTAAACCCAATGCCTCATCATTTCACCAAACCAGCTTATTGGTGCTCTTCCCCCTGCATTAACGAATGTGAATTTGGCTGGATTGTCACTCCGCGATCTACCATTTAGTAAATGAAATGTCTTTTCCTTCATCAGCTTTACCAGTCCTAGATCCCTCTTATTGTGTAAAACATCATTGCTATCCCGATGGATGCAAAAATTCTTGTGGGAAAACATATCACAAGGACACTGACTCAAACCACCTACTCTGCAATGGCAATAGCCATAAATAATGATAGCAACGATATTAATTTTGGCTGATAGAGCACATAGAGATTCTTCAAATGATTGTAAAATAACATCAGTGTCAACGGCTGGGTCAAAGTAACACTCCTTCGCATCTTCGGTCGAATGATTGTCCCATGAGATCTTCAAAAGCCATAGAGTCTGAATGAATAACCTGGCTGTCACTATATTGAACTCAAACAACCCAGGGGATCAAATAGTTGCGCCATTTATCCGAGAATTGAGCATTTGATGATGACATCAGAAGTTCTTGGTACATCCAACTTGAAGATAAAGACAT
>JAUMHM010083826.1:0-12947 GCA_032362435.1 Melikaiella ostensackeni | reverse complement strand
CAAATCCGTTGACTATTATCACGTAATAACCGCACTATTCTTCTTTTCGGTTTTCGCCTATTCTACACGTTCCACTTTATAGACTTTCCTAGGAAACTCAACAAACTCAGGACGCATTTACCCGATACGTCTATACAGTCCGCCATTCAATATCGGATTTTCATTATAATTACTTTTTACCACGGTTTCGGAATTGGTCACTTCCACAAGCTACACATGCCTCGAAAATCGAACAGTTCGTGCATGCGTTACAAAAAGTACTTTTTTAGCTTTCGAAACATATTTACAGAATCGTTCTGAAATGAAGTGTTTCTATCTGATATCGAAAAGTGATGTTCAGTGCCAGCAGTCTTATGAAGATGAGATCAGTGCTACTATAGGACCTAGAAAATATTGGCAAGTTATGAAATTCTGAAAAAGCTTTGGCAAATCTGGAGAAGTAATGAAATTTTTGAAAAAGTGAGTGAAATTTTTTCATAAGTAGTACGTTGAAGGTAGAGCGATACGAATTCATTAGGTATCCTAAGATACCAGAAAAAAAATCGATTGAATGGAAATTATTTGAATCGTCGAATTTATGAATGCAGAAGCACGCTAATTTTGGTCTATTGGTTCGCAATATCGTTAATTGGTCTTATAAAGTTGATCATTTCAATCGGTCACCATATAGCCGCCACTAATTCACGCAAATCTTGTTGAATTATTTTTCTTTTTTTTTATATCGGAATTATCGGAACGACAATACCGGTTGAGTTTCCCATATTTTAGATAACTCATCCATAAATGTCGCTCCCATTCAGAAAACTGAAGAATTATTCAAGGCGATTTGCCTTACTCAGTGATGGCTGTATGGTGGCCGATTTGAATGATTAAAATTCACGAGAATCGGCATTCTCAAATTCTCCGATGCAAAAAATTTTCATTCAATCAATTCTTTTCTGGGTTTAGGTCTCAATGATTGAAGCTTTTCCCATTAAAAACTTCGTAGTTTTAAATCGATTGAGATCGAAATTTCCATTTTCAAGTAATTATCAAATCTACTGAGATTTTAAATGCCTGATTATAAAATGTGTACATTTAAAAGTGCAGTAATTTCTTTGGAGTCCACTAGAATCATTTAATTTTAAAAACATCAATTTGGAAATGTTGTGAGTTAATGTATTGAAATCCAAATATTATAAATTTTATAATAACAAAGGCTTAAAATTTGATACCAACAACTACTAAACACTTTAATTTTAATATTATTTAATTTCGTAGGCTTTGAGGTATAATTGGTCAATTTTTGAATGATCAGATTCATGACAAACATAGTACTTAGAATTAGTTTATTTTGTTAATTTAGAAACAATGTTGTTCAATTTTGTCAGCTTCCGCTTAAAAACTATACAGCTTTAAAATTCGAATTCATGGCTAGAAGAGATCTCACTGTTCCATTCTAGCCCCTTGACCGTTCTCTTTGGGCGCCTATTGCTCCGCCCGAATCGGGCGTTGGCAGTACATTCTTCCTCAAGCAACAAGCACTGCACTGCAATCATAGATAACGGTGACCCATCTTCTCGACTCATTAGAAAGAAGAGGAGAAACTTGAAGCTTTGAATAGATTGACTTATTCAAGTAAATTTTTAGCATGTTTCTTTTTTAAAAAAGTTACGCGAAAAGTGCATATACAGAAAAGGCAAATAGGTGGTTTATTTTGAATTTTTCTTGTTATTAACTAACCGTATAAAAATCGTCAATTTTACTCCTTTTTCGCGAAAATTCCTTGCCATCTAAGTGTTTTTTTTTCAACTGAAATTATTTATAACAAAGCTAAGGGCATATTTGAAATGCACATCATCATTTAATGAAAAAGAAATTCGGCCCGCTGCGCTTCGCTCGTAAGTTTAACGCGCCTAGGACGCGCATCTGTTGGATTTCGCGCTTCGCGCTCGATAATGTACTTACCATGCGCTTTGCGCTCGATCTTTTAATCTCTTCAACATTTTTGCACAGACCTTTTAAGATTAAAGTTGAAATCACTGACAACTGTAATCTGGTAATTGTGGATTCCTATCTTTTTGTTGAAGCTCCTTCGGCTTTATCAAATACATTTTCATCATGTATCTCCAGCTTCGCACTCGATTAACGTATATCCATAACACGAAATTCTCTATAACATGTTGAACTCTATGAAACTAAATGTATGTTGTATTAATTTCTCTACCTTGGTCCACGACTTCTGCTTCAGGCCAAAAATTCTATCATAAAACATTTTATTATATCCTGTGTCGATTTTCTATCAATTTAGATTTGTTATTTTTAATAGCATTTTCCACAATTGAAACAAAAACCATGCGTTTCATTAGAAAATAGTCAAAAAAATTTGGGTATTTTTGATATGAATTGATATAAATTGTTTCGTATCTCGCATAGTTCAGATGAAAAACTGATTTCTTTATTTTTATTAACATATTTTACGATTAAAATGAAAAGTACGCGTTCTATCAAAAAAAAGTTGAATGAAAATTAATAGATATAATCTAGGCGAACGATTTTTTCATAATACAATTTATTGTATCTTGTGTCGTTTTTTTATAATGAAATTTTTTTGTTTTCAGCCTTATTTCTCACGAATAAAACGAAGAGTGTGCGTCGTATTAAAAATGATCAGCAAGAAATTTGTAGACCTTGTTAATAATTGTGTAATTAATTGTGTAAGTAATTGTGAATAATTTTGTAATAAAACATTTTATTGTATCTTGTGCAGTTCTTTCAAAAATTTCATTTTTTAATTTTTAATACTATTTTTCACGATTTAAACAAAAACTACGCGTCCTATCAAAAAATGGTAAGTCGCAAATTTGTAGATCTTTTCTTGGTGAATAATTTTCGTCTTCTTATTTCTTTAGTATCTTGCATAGTTTGACCGCAAAATGGAATGATAAAAAGACTTCGAGAAAAAAGTCAGACCAATCTTTGATCGACAATGAATATAAATTGGAGAAGTGATTCATTCCGTCTTACGGTCACATAATAATGACAACGAATAGAGCCATCGTTTAACTCATATTTATTTTTAATTTCTTCAAGTTTCGGTAACTGCTGAGTGCATTTTTTAGAGGTAACCTAACTATAGTTACAATTAGTTAGTAATATAAAATAAAAATAGCATAAATAATAATTCCATGAAATGATATAAATCATACCTGAATAAGCAAATTGAGTCAGACGAATCATTTTTTTGAAAAATAGGATCATTCAAAACAATCATAAGATTGTAAAATAGATTAATAAGATACATTAATTTATAATACTTCGAATAAATTCATGGAGGTTTAAAATTTCAGTCTGTAAATTAACATATTACGAAATTTATTTATAAAAATTGACTCAATGAAACGTCGCTAAGTATTTTTTTCAGTAGGTTATATTTTAATATTATTAAATTCAAAATCAAAATAATGATTAAAATTACAAGAACGTTATGACAAACTTTCATTGAAATTCCCAACTTCAGAAACTCTTTTGTGTTCAGCATTTCTAGTATTAAATCTCCTGCCAGTTCTACCTACATAAATTTTATTGCAACATTTGCATTTTGTCAAAAATAAACAATTATCTAAAATATTAGTTTTTTTAAAATGAACATTGATATTGAATTTTTTAAATGAACTTTTTCACTTTTGGGGAGACCTTGAATGTACGGCAAAGTAACTTTCAAATGAAATATATTGTAAGTACCAATCCTTTTTTTTACTAGTACTATCAAAAAGCTTATGAATGGATTCAGTAACAGTAATAATGTCATTAACTAAATGAAGCGGATAACTATTATGCACTAATGTTGTTTTCAGTTGATTTGAATTTTCTTTTCTAAATTGATTATCACTTAATTTGACACATCTATCAACTGAACCTTTTATTAAACTAAATTTATAAAAAAATAAATTGCATGAATTGTGACTAAGATATCTCCTAGACTTCTGTCAGAAGGAACAATTGCTAGCATGTCATCTACATATCTTTTATAAAGGGTAGGTGTGAAATCTAATAATTCAAGAGCCCTTTTTCAACTACTGGAGAAAAAGGCGAACCCATAGGACAACCCGTAATTTGTTTATAGAATTTGTTATTAAAAAGAACACGGTATCATTAAAAACAGTTCCAGTGGCTATTGACAATTCATTCACTTCATTAACATTCAATCCTGGTTATTTTTGTTAAGTTATGATTTGAAGTAAGTTTTTTTTAAATACATTCTAAAGCAAGATCTAGTGGGATGCTATCAAACATCGACACAACGTCTAAGGAAATTATTGAATGGTTTTTAGGGACATTGATGCTTTTAGAATATCTTTAAGTTCTTAACTATTTTTCATAAACAAACGGGTGTTTATAGAAACTGCTTGGAAATGAGAATGTTTTCAACTGTTTTATTATAGTCATCTCTATTAGCTGCAACAGTTGAATTACACTTATGAGCTTTTAAAAAAATTAAATCTTTATGTTCCTTTTGAAAATTTCCAACTACGTTACGTCATAGAAAACGTAAATACTGTCCTTTTACCTAGGATCCTCGTTTTAGTTGAGAGCAGTGATCTCGCAGAGGGAAGAGGAAGGAGAAGACAATAAATCATGTTTATAAATTTATTATAAACAATTACTGTTAGAATTAGTGAACTATTAATGAAATAAGTTTAGCACAGGAAGCTGACGGAAGACGAGTAGATCCCTTATAGTCCTTTACCAGTACCTTGAACTAAAGGAACTCATGTATTATGACTAATGAGAGTTTAAGAAAATGAATTATAACTTTTTGAATTAGAACCCACCGGCTTATTGAGAAGACTGATACTTAAAAAGGTTGAGAGAGTCCCTGAACCTAGCAACCTCCCGTGTGTTTGAGTTAGGAGAATTTGTAATCGAGACATAAGTATTTTGTAATCCAGAGATTTGTAATTGTAATCCAGATATAATTATTATAATTTAGAAATTTGTAGATCGTCAAGTCCCAACTTGGACTTTATGTCACAAACACTATGACATAATTTGACATTGAATTAATTGAAGGGGTTTCAAAGAATGAAGTTCTAGACTTGAATTCACAAGTGCAGAGCACAAACACAATGAGTTTCACACACAAACACACACGATTAAGAGGTTTTCTGGTTTTGACAGACTGAATCAAACGGTCCGAACTGAAGAAAACTATATTGTACTGTCCCATGCTGGTCCCTTAGGTTTTTTATAGAGCCCTTTGCTACAATGATTTCGTGTCAACATGGCATACATTTTTACAACGCTGACGTCATATATGTCACATATGATAGCAGAGTCGTTATAACATAATTTCCAAATTAAAGAAATAGACACAATTGCTTCTTATATCTTAATTTATGTTTGCAAAAATAACACATATATAATTAAAAAATTGGTCAAACAAGCACAGAAGGGTCCCCCCGGGAGCGACTGCCATCCATGAAAATGACACCGGCTTCCAGTAGAACCGCGGTAAATCACAGCCATGGCCACGCCTTACAACCGTGAGATGGGCGACCACATGGTACGGTGAAATCACGATGAAAGGCCGACCAAACCCTCGTGAGTCCTAAGGACATGGAGCGACCCAAGAATGACTACTCTTTGCATCCATCTCGCGAGTGCTTTACTGGTGCTTCGAAAATTATATTAACATTAACATCACGAATTTCGATTCTTAATTGAGAAAAAGTTTCTTTTGAAAACAACTTTTTCTTCTAAGGCTTTTAGCCTGAAGAATTTGAAAAAATTCAAAAAGTTGAAAAAAATGGAGAAATTAAAAAATTCAATAAGATAATACAAAATTTGAAAGAAATCGATTTGAAAGTACATCAAAAAAGAGGGTATGAAGAGAATAAAAATGTGGAAAATCTGGCAAATAATGAATTTGATAATCTTTTGGACAAGGTATACTAGGTGACAAGTGATAATGCTAGTGACGATGTGAATAGCGGCATTGCTATTCATATTACTGAGGATGTGCAAACTAGTGAAAATTTAGAAAATATATAAATTAGTGAGAATGCAGAAAATGTGCAAAATAGTGTAAATGAAGAAATTATAGATGAATTTATGGGCAATAATAGGTTAATAGATAATGAGACAAATGGTAGAATAGTGCATCGTGAGTGTTACGAAAGCGTAGTAGAGAATGAAGTTAACGAAAGAATAGCAGAAAGTGTACCTGTGTCCTATTTTCTTATAACTAGCTTCCCAAATAGTGAAAAAGAAAGAATAAATCGTTTATTCAATTATTTGGAGACAGAACAAATTATGGTATCCTTTCAAGGTTAAAAAATTGAATGTCCAGAAGAGTGGAAAGAATTGAGTTCGAAGGACAAAATAAAATTGATGTACAAAGTTGGGTCTATGTGAAAGGCATGGAGAAGTTGGTGCCTTATATATTGATGAGAAATTTCATCACGTTTCCAAGAAAGGAAAATTATTAGAAGTAAAATATGTACAAAATTTTGAAATATTGAAATATTATTGCTTGATAATCAGAGAGTTTATTTCAAAATGCATCAATTACAGCTTCAAGGTGCAAGAATAATTTGCTAGTTGAACAATTGTCAGAGGAAGGTTGAAAATAAATTTACATATGCCGTTGAGAGAATCAACCGTTGAAATTCCGCCTAAACGAAAAGTGCTAGAAGGATGACAGTTAGTGCCCAATCAGCGCCTTTTGTGCATCAGTTTAAGAAAGTAACGAAAATGAAATAGCGTTTACTTCAGGTGGAATGAGATGGCATTACGAAAATTCCGAGGTTATTAGAATAAGTAATCATGAGTATAAATGTACATAAGTTTATAGATGAGGTAAAAAAATTGATTATTATATTTTCATTATTATTTAAGATAGGGAATTCTCAACAAAAATCGACCGGTCAAAGCTCAACGTGGTAACTATTTCGAGAAGATCGGGAAGTTTCTTCAAAAGGAGTGACAGTATTGGGAATGGCTAATGCAAAGGAGGCAGCCAATGGAGTCGGGTAAAAGAATCTTGCAGACAATGTTCAATAGTATTAGCCCGGATACTACTTTTCTCTTCGAAGAGGGTAGATATGGAATAAAAAACAACGAAATTTTTCAGGTGAGACAGTATAATAATTCATGAATATTCTTGGATTGTTTACTATAAAATTTGCCTTATATTTGGCCCACTTCTTCTTTTCCAGGATGATGAATTAAATAATTCCGAAGACTGATTAAAAAAAGTGATCAAGAGATGTGTACTATAGTATGATTATTAATTGTGAATTATTGTAAATTATTATTATGTATAATATTGTATATATTTTTACTTAATTGTCTATAACTGAAATAATATAGTATTAAGTAATGAATAATTTAAATATAATTATCTCAATTTAGATTGCGAAATACTATTGTTTTTTGCAATGAAATACTTAACTTCCATGAATTTTTGTGTTTCTTGTGATATTCTTATTTTTTCGTAGTTTTGAGATTTATGTCTGATTTTATTTTATAGCATTGAAATATAATATCATGCAATCGTAAATCTGATTGTTTATATATTTTTTTCTCAAAATTGAAATTCAATATCGTCAAGTAAAAGTTTGTCCGTGGAATTCGATGGAGTTGTATGTTTTGTTTCATTCGTAATAGGTTTTTGGTTCATCTTACATTTCTATTAAGTTTTCCGAATTTAGATCCCAAGTAAAACTACTGTAAGTAACATCATCACTATTAAAATTAATAAAATTCCTTCATTCGGAAGATTAAACGTTCTAGAATCGGAAAAAGCTTGTGGAATTTTAGAAAATGTTCCTAAGATAAATATTTCATCTTTGGGGAGAGATAATGGCATATCTCGCTTTCGTTCGCAATAAATAAATATTCTTTTGTGTAGATGAGATTGTTGGGTAGAATAATTGCATAACAAAGAACTAATGAAAGAAAGTGAAAAAGTTGATTTTTGTATTGTAATTGAAGAGCCCGGCTTCACAATCGAACGAGTCGTGAGAGTCCTCGAACATTGAGAAGATTTCAGAAAGATTTGTAATTTTTCGAGAGGTTAAATTATTAATAAGAAATAGATTATCTTCGGGCAAATAGAGAGAAGCTTTATGATTTTCTTCTAATTATTCAAATGTGTTGTGAACTTTTTATGAAAATGGATTATTACTCGATAAAGCACTGTTAATATTGTACGTTTGATTATAAATGGATGAAATTTCTTGAAGAAAATCAGTTATTTACTTGAGATCAATTTTGTGATTACTCGCATTGCAATTGTCTGATGTCTCCATGCATCCTATAATGAGTTTGTTATGGTTATCAATTATTTTATGTTTAAAATTATATAATTGGAAAGTGTCTAGATAAGACAAAAGAGGATATTCTTCTAAGAGAATCTGAATATCATTGATGAGCTCAAAATAGACGCCTAATGAGTGCGAAAAAAGAGAATCGATGTACGAGGTCGTCGCATCAGATGGAGTTTTTAGGTATAATATCAAGAAGATACCAGATGAAAATTGGAATTTTGAATTCATTGTGATTCTTGGAAGCCTGTTAGAAGAGATCAAAAATTAGTGCGAAATGAGGTTATTATAATTGAGTGGATTCAAGCCTAGGAGTTCGTTTAGAGAAAGGTCGAAGAAGTCGATTAAAAATTTGAGGATCCCGTAATGGAGTAGGAGGCGGGATTCGTGTTGAATTTGGAACAACAGAATTTTTATAAAGAAATGTTTGCCGGAAGTTCTTGAGACGATAAAATTTTTTGGCCGCATGTCCCGGTTTTCTGCAAATTAAACACGCTATTTTAATATTTTGAGCAACATTATATCTATTGTTTTCATTATGAGTCTTGGTAGCATTCCGCGATTCTGATTCTTCTTCAAAATATTTAATTTGTTTATTTTTCTGCAAATCTGAGCAGGCATCTAATTTTCTCTGAATCTCCAGAGCGTCATTACCTAATTCCCCTTGGAGCCAGTATACGATTTTCGCGGGGGCATAAACTTTTTTAAATTTCTCTATCAATTCGTCTAAATTTCTAAATGTGTTTTCAAAAATACATTTTCGACCCCCCCCCCCCCTCCCCGTATAATTTCCAATTAATCTGGAAATATTCTCGTGCGCCTGTATAGGAATTATGGCTTTTGCTTCTGTGCATCCCTCTATAAAATGGGCTAAAGGGATGTTACTCCCATCAAAAATAGGGATTATTTCGAGCGCGTCGCGGAAGGAAACTTGTTGATTGGTTGGCAGTGTCATTTTTTCTAGCCCCGTCGAGTCTTCATTGCTTGTTTCATTATCACTTGGTTCGTCGTCACTATCGTCCTCAGTTATTGTTATTTCGCGACTTAATTCTTCAAATAAGCTTTCCTTCAACATTTTCGCCTTATTTGTGGGGGAAGTATTGAACTTGAGAGTGGCCTTACATTGATCTGAATGTAAATAACGTCTTCAAGGGTTAAGGTTTTATTTTGGTTTGGAGCACCACTATTTGAACTGAAATTCGTGTTAATTAAAGTAGTATTTTGAGGATAAATAAATGCGGAGCAATCAAAATCGTCAGTTGCTGAAGTGTCACTATCAAATTTCAAGTCTAATTCACTCACTATTTTATCGAACTCAGGTCTATTTTTCCTATCGCTCGTGAGTCCGTTATTCTTTAATTATACTTGAGAGGCTAATTCGAGTATTTCTATAGCTTAACTTCTGGTTATTGTTTTCCGGGTACACCGCAAGTCTCCAGGATTTTGAACCGGCATTAAATGTACTTAACTTTAGACATATTAATAGCAATGATAAGAAGAAGAATAAAAATAGTACAGGTGACCTGTCTTAGATCAAATTCCTTGTGCTTCATAAATTTTCTTATAATAATAAATTTAGTGGAAACAAATCATATATTGGCTCTCTTTAGTTGTTTTCCTGGCCGGTGCACCACAAAAAGGCAGTATGTTACGTCACAGAAAACTCAACTACTGTCCTTTTACCTAGGTTCCTCTTCTTAGTTGAGAGAAAGGATTTCTCACAGACAATAAGAAAGAGAAGCCAATAAATAAATAAAGTGCGAATAACTTAGACCTGAACTTGAGTATCTAGGACATTTAATAACAACGAACGGAGTCAAACTCCTCCCAGCAAAAACAGGACTGTAAGAAACTTTAAGAACCCTATTACAGTTATAGATATTCAATTGTTGCTCGGTTTAGCAGGTTGTTATAGGAAATTCATGAAAAACTTCTCAGACATTGCTGAACCCTTGACTAAATTAACACAAAAGTAAACAATCTTTCACTGAAAATCCAAATGTCAGCAAAGTTTCAACAAAATCAAGGAAGTTCTTTGCTTTGCGCCTGTACTACGTTTTCCGAATTTCAACAAATCCTTTACGCTTACAACCGTTGCATCAAATCACGGTTTAGGCGCGGTACTGTCTCAAGGAAATCACCCGTGTCTTTTCAAATTTAGGACTCTTTATAAGGTTGAAGAAAATTATAGTTCATGCGATAAAAATTACTAGCGATTGTTTGGTTTTGTAAGAGACTACAACAATATCTTTTAAGAAAAAAGTTCCTTATACATACCGACCACAAGGCCCCAGTCCGGTTGCATGATGTAAAAGAGTCAAGCTCTAGATCACTCCGATGGAGATTGTATCTAGAAGAGTAAACGTACGAGGTACAGTACCTCAAAGGCAAAGAAAAAAAGGCAGCCGACTGCTCATCAAGGCTGTTTCTAGTTCCCAGTGGTGATGTACTTTGACAGGCACTTAAAGTCACCATGAAAAAAGCAACTCCAGACGTCGAAACGTTCGATACCCCAGAAATCCGCGATCTGAATACGCCTAAGCCAAAGAGAGTAACAATCACTGAAAAACTGACATTGAGAGTTGAAGAAAGGATTAAACTACCACATGGAAGGATAAAAGAACGTTCAGTGGAGCTCAAAAGGGCTGAAGAATCTGAAGAACTGACACACCGACACCGAGATAGGCGAATGGAAGGGGATGGACGAGGACATAAAGAAATACGTAAAAGCGTGCCCCGTTTGCCAAATCAATAAACAGTTAGAATTACTAACCAATCAGAAACAATCATCTCAGATATATCAACACAACCCAATGAAAAAATCACATTGAACGTCTTCGGCTCACTCCCCGAAATAAAGTTAGAAAACAAATACATCCTCAGTCCACAAGATAGACTAATAAGATACAGGATTCTGGTACCAATGGAAAATGAAACAGCAGAATCGATAATTCAAAGTATCATTGTCCATTACACGTATACCTTCGGAACCCCCAAAATAATACTCACAGATCAGGGCATGAACTTCTGGTCGGAATTGATGCAAGTATTCGAAGAAGCTCTAAGAATTAAACATGCGAAGACAACATCCTTTCACCCACATGCAAATGGTAATATCGAGAGGATTCATTCATCCCTAGAAAACCTAATCAAAACATCAATGGAAGATAATAACAAGCAATGGTACGAAAATTTAAAGTTTATTATCTTCGCTATCAATACCATGAAAAACGTCACTACCGGCCAAGGTCAGAAACCCTAACTTACACTGAACTAGTGGAAAAATGCAAGACTCAACAGGATGAAATTATTAGAAAAGCCAGAGAAAGAATAGAACTTGAGCAGGAGAAAAGTAAGATACGGTCAGACGAAAATATAGTAAGAAGTCATCCTACTTACAAAATAGGAAATTTAGTCAAATGAAAGAATAATACGAAACAGAATAATTTAGATCCAAGTTGGAGAGGCCCAGGCACCATCACAGAAATTACTACTAACAATAACTTAGCAATCAAATTCGAAAGCAAAACTATACGGCTTTATATCAATCAGGTACACGATCTGATACCAGTGGAAAATGAAACATCAGAATCGTCAATCCAAAGTATTATTGACCATTACATATATACCTTTGGAGCCCCAAAAACAATACTCACAGATCAGGGCATGAACTTCTTGTCGAAATTAATGTCGCAGGACAATTTTAAATGTTCTGCTACTTGTTGGATTGTTCCTTATAACGGTCCAAGCAAATTAAACAGTGCAGGAATTAGCGAAAAATATCTGCATAGAGGAACTGAATAAGATCCACCTTTTCCACGAAGAATGGAGGGTAATAATCGGAACCAATTCAACAACAACCAAACAAAGATGAGAGTCGTTAGATCAAACCATACTCCTAGCCGAAAGAGCTTGTTGAAGTAACTGTACCCCAACGATCGAATTAAGGCTAGTGAAAGGAAGATACAATATATTAAATTAAAAAATTTCGGTTCTCCACAAACTTTCAAGAAAACTATCAACACTTAATCGACATCAGTTCTATTAATGTAGCAGTCATCCAAGGACTACTCACATCATTGACATTTCGGTCCTTAAAAACGAAGAAGAATCTCTACAAAGAATAGTCCCAGTACTAACCAAATTGAATGAAGTATTTCCCTCCCTCATTCTCGATCATGACATGATAATTGTATAAAAAATACAATTACGTACCGACGGAAAAAAAACACAGTGGATAAATGTGAAAACATAGACGAGTATTTGATTTGCGAAAGAAATCAACCCAACTTACGTACTTCCGACATGAATACTTGCCAAGCCAGCCTATTGAGCAAATATTTCGAATCGAAATGTACCCAATCTCCTTACTTACTACATGAGGAAACCCTTGTACCTGCAAAACGAGGCTATATTATAATGCCTACAACTAATGTTAATCTACTATAGATATAGCTTGTAAAAAAACATTGAAATGATTCAGATTAAGGGGGTGGTACACTCTGGAAATTTCAAAAAATCGATTTTTTTGCTCAAAAAATACTTTGGAATGTCCACTTTGGGGTAGACTTGACCGCAAGTCCGCAAGTAACATCGTTCCGAAGTTATAGGCCGATTAGTGGACTCGTGTCTAGACGC
>JAUMHM010083825.1:0-12947 GCA_032362435.1 Melikaiella ostensackeni | reverse complement strand
TCTTTTTAACTATTTATTTGTATATATTATACGGCGAGCGTAGAAAATCGTGCGCGAATATGATGATGAGAATGTGTTCCTTAAGGCCGATAGAGCCTTGAGTAAATAAATTTCCTTTTTCATTTGAAATCAAAAACAAATTTTAGTTATTTTTTACATCAAATACACACAACATCGAGCGCGAAGCGTCAGATCCACATGTTTCGGAGCGCGAACTTTATATGGCTCGAAACCCACACAGAACCGAAAGATGAAGTTCAAGGAAAATGGACGTTGACATTTGATATCTGGAGGCGATTACTGAAAACCAATATTGGGGCCCAAGAATACATGAACTTTTTCTTGATTTTACCTGGCCAACTTGGTAGAGACTTCGTGAGTAAAAGTTATCATGACTGTTGTGTGCATGACAAATCTTTCAATTGTTTTATTTAATTAATTTGTCTTACTTATTCTTTCTTCCAAGTAAAAAATTTTCTCGCGACACCAATTATTGACTAAAAGAATGTAATTATATTTCGTAATTAATCTCGTAGATACTCCTCGATTTCAAGAAACTACATCCTGGAAAGGGCCAATTGTTTTTCGAAAATTGGAATGTTATCAAAAGAGTATTGGTTGCCAAATTGGAAGAGCTGAAAACAATTTTAAAAAACTCTTCGGATGTCAGTTTACTTGGCACTATAAACGCGTTGGATTCGGTTGCTCCCCGTTAGTTCAAGATTTTTTTATTAAAGCAAATCAGGTGGATGCTAAATCATAAATCAAAAAATTTATCACCGATCAACAAGATGCTCCCATTTGTCATCTGCTCCCATATTTGATAGAGCCTTATCAACAAGGTAAAAGAAAAAGAAACCCTGCTGCAGGTGACGCTGAAACTTCTCAGGAGAGACTATCGCGTGAAAAAACAACTATTCAGGAGAGGAGAAACTTGTTCTTTTTTAACGTCCTCGTGAGTTCAGATTGTGTTACTGAAAAAAAAATTTTACAATATTTTGTACAACACACATGTATAGCAATCGTATAAAAATCCTAGCGGAAGATTCATCGGTATAGAATCGAAAATTTGAATTCGATACTCGGGTACCGAGTGTAATGTACTCGATACATTCAGTATCGCATTAGTATCAAGCTTCCATTCGAACTATTCTCAAAGGAAAATTGATTACATTATACAAAAACAGGAAATAATTAATAATTTATATTTTGAACGAGTTAATTTAGTAAAATTGAGATTAGTGCTCAAGAATAATTCATTTTTCAGAATTGCACCGACATTGAGGAGATAATCGAATAAACGAAACAAAAATTACGAGAAAAATGTTTGACCATGCAGCCAACGGCACTCTTCCTAGAAAAAATAACGAATATTTCACAGGCTTACGTGATTATTAACAATGTACACTATGAAGCGAACTCATGCGTTGAAGCCATCGATTTAGTATTCAAAACTTGCATGGTTCTTGACTGCGAGTACACCAATGAGTCTTCATCTACCTGAACGTTTATACAACGAGGAATTTACAAAGTCACTCATCCTACTGACAAATTGAACATTTCCATGAGGGTAATGATATCTCATGTAGAAGAAGCATTGAAGCAACAGTAATTCTGCCTCAAATTTCTCTGCGTTTTTACCTGAAATAGTTTTTTTTTTAACGTATCAATTCATGTTTCTTTTTTCCTTTTATTTTTGGATTTCTCTGGTCATTTGTCGTATTTTTGAAAAATTTTCAAGTGTTTCTCTTGTAATAATTCTTTTATTAATAATAAAAGTCTAGATTCATCACGTTAGACTTATTCACGTACAATTGAATAACTCTAAATATACAGAGAGTGACTGCAAAAGAGTTTTGCTTCGTTAGAAGGATATATAAGTCATAGATATCGTTTACATAGGGTAATATCTGTAAATATTTACGATTTTTTTTAAACGGCTTTGAGTGACGAATACAACCACAGCACTGGTATAAATGACGCCGATATAGATGCCGTTAATTTTATAGGAGTGCATTCTGATACAGACGATTCGGATTGTGAGAGTGTTTTTGACGCTAACGAAATTGACCATGAAGAAGATATTCAAACAAATAACGCTGTATTGGATTATCAAGATTCTGAGGATTTCATTACGACTTTGAAGAATTACAATGACGTTTCAAGAAAAAGAGCTAATAATATAATTTCTGATGTCTCGAACTTGTTCATAAAAAGATTTGATCGTGTTCAATGTAAATTAGAACAAAAATTACGTGACGAAGGCCTCGATGACAAATATATTTCCATTGTTCGGCATGTGATTGACCAGGAAAAGGATCCCTTGAGAAATTTAAAGACTGAGCATAAAAGTTTGGAATATTTTAAAAAGAAGGAAACATTTATACTCCCTGAAAGTTACGTGATAGACGAAAGAGATGAATTTATAACAACATGTGTAGAACTCCATTTCAAGAAAATCCCAGTCGTCGCTCAATACATTCCAATACGAAAAGTTTCGAAATTTTTTTTTGAAACTCCTTTTATGTTTGAAAAAACTTTAGATTACTAAAGAGTTTTTGAATCTCATAACGAAATTCAATATAACTTTGTGCAAAGTCCGTTTTGGAAACAAAAAATTGCTTATTGTCCAGACTAATTGATTTCCCTCTGTTCTTATTTTTCGATGATTACGAAACAAATAATCCGCTTGGCAGCCATAAGGACATTTCTAAATGTGGTGCGGTTTATTTGAGTTTGCCATGTCTTCCTCCTGAAATTCATTCTAAAATTCGTCATATTTTTGTTTTTATTCTTTTCAATTCAATAGATCGCAAGAATTGCACTAATAAAGTAATTTTCATAAAAGTCGTTGAAGAATTAACATTTTGATTTGTTCTTAGATGATGCTAAAATAACTGGCATAACTGAGAATTCTGTTTTCAGTGAAATAAAAGGATTTCACGTTACACAAAACATGGCTGTAGATGCCATGCACGATTTCACAGAGGGAATTTTCAGATACGACATCGCCCAAGTTCTAAACGAATACATTTAAAAAATTCAATTTTTCACTGTCAAAAAATTGAATAAGTGATTGCGAGGTATACATTACGGAGCTACAAGTAACATTAACAAATCATCAAAAATTTTAGAAAGTCAAATCAAGAAAAAATGTATCATCATGTCCTCTGCTGAAATGATGATACTCGTGAGACACTTGCCGCTTGCAATAGGTGACCTGGTAGATAAATATGATAAATTTTGGCCAATTTTAATTTTTCAAAACAAACTTTGGAAATAATATGTAGTCCAGCTGTTCATATTGGTGCTCATAAGCTTTTGCGAGGTATTATCCATGAATATTTGCTTTTGCTCAGCATTAACGGAATGTCCTTGAGACCAAAACACCATTTCCTATCATTTTTCTAGAATTATGGAATCAGTAGGGGTATGATGGAAAATTTCTTCAATGAGATTTGAAGCTAAGCATAAATATTGTGAACGAATTTCTAGAGTAGCATGCAGTCGAGTCAATATATGCTGAACAATTGCAATTGAGCATCTAATGCAGATGCATTATTATTTGTCATCAACAGCGTGATTGTACTCAAAACTTCGATGGGATTAGAATTTCACTTGATAAAAACTTGTATTGTAACGGATGATAATGATCACACATCTGGAGAGCCGCCACAAGACAACTTCACTGATTCTCAGTGAATGGTAAAATTTATTTGTTACCGTGAAAGCCCCTCCTCCCACATCAACTGGCCCCGATTTTTACACAGAAAATTAAAACTTAAGATAAAAATGGCGACAGAAAGACAGTGTATCAAAAGTACCATTTCTCGAGGTGCCTTCCCCAATCGCTCGAATGCTATAGGCCCATTTGTCGAGGGTATAGCGCTGACTTGTCAACTTGAACAAAAATATAAAATAAAGGATAAATTTACTAATTTTATGGGATAACATAATAGAATAAAGTTTAACTACTGATACGTAATAACTAAAAATACTACTTAGAGAAGACGACGCAGGTAAACCGATAATATTATAAATAAGAAATATTAAATGTAAATACGGAGTTGAAAAAAGTAGTATAAAAAGACTTTGTTCGTTTTTCTTATTTAGAAAAGGCAACGATTACTACTGCTCTAAAGCACAAGCTCACAAAATCCCAGCAGAAATAATAGATGCATATTTGAAACATTATAATTATTAGATACAATCATGAAGTTTAATTTTGATACAACTTAACCAACCTAAAATGTGCTCCCGCAATCGATAATCGACAATTGGTGCATAAACGAAAATGCCGATGTCACCATATCTCGAGTCGGATCCTCGAAAAATAAAGCTTTGACAAAAGTTGTCCCCAATTCAGTGGCGTAACTACTGTACAGCGAAACTCCACATTGCGGGGGGTGTGGAGGGCTCCTCCAGCGAGGGAACTCCTAGGCTGAGCAGCAAAAATCTATTAACGCTTTTATTTTTTAATTTATTGGAAAATTTTGTTCACTATTAGGAAATTTATAACTTGGCATTTTTCTTAAAATAGGACAATACTTTGTATTATATGAACACCTCTTTTTTTTCAGAGGGCCTCCAAACAAATTTGTCAGGGAGCCTCAACGTTTTTAGTTACGCCACCAAGAGAATAAATTAAAAGTATATCAGAATTTGTGGCTTCAAAATTTCGATCTAATCAATATAATATAATACATAATATATTAAGAAAACTGTGGCTTTCTGTCCATTCGAGTGTCTATTTAAGGAGCGACTTTATTACAGGTATTAAATTCGGGATGAATTTCTCTTCTAAAAATATATAGTTTTTTTGGAGACTGTAGTGTAGAGTAACTAAATTGTTATATTATTGATTTTATTCCCATTTTTATTATAATTCACTATTTATCATCAATAATATCTGGAGATCCTCGATCACTGGTGCACCCGCGGTAATTGGTGGTGATTTACAAAATTGACGAAAAACTATTTTTTATCGATACTTTCCTGTAGAATAATGGAATGGAATTCAAAACGGGGTATTTCGACCCAGATTTTGATACGTTTTAACAAAATGTAATTTTGAGATGCCCGACTTCTTATTGAAGATTTTTAAGTATATACAATACACGTGTTTACATACTTATCACCCATGCGTCTTCCCTTAGTACATAGAGAAATATCAACTTCATATCTTATGAGCTACCATATTTACCTTACGGTACTATCTGTAAAGTTTGCATGAGTGGCCTTTAGTTAAAAATCATAGAAAATTACAAAAAAATCTATTACAAGAGTTACCATGTTTACATTATTATAAATTATTGTAATTTATTGTATTTCATTGTAAAAACACATTTCACCAGGCTCAGTGTTAATAATTCCAAATGAGAATTTGTTTCTACTGATATTGTTTCCTCTTTTTTTTTAACGTGTGATGGAGTTGAAAGTTTAGCTATATAGCGCTTAGTTAAATCTATTTAAAAATTGCCTGTGTAATATAGATTTGCAACACTCTTTAAATTTTGATAATATCGTAAATCTTCATTATTTCAGTTTGTTTTATATCAATTTTGTACATATTCGGAAATAGGTAATCAATGATAATATCACGGTTAATGATTCGGAAGGTCTAGGTATAGCAATGGCCGTATCTGAATCCTTGGTGTATGGTTCCTACACTCCTCCATGTTTATCGCACACATGCGTGTACACCGGCAATCGACAGCTGACTTTCACCAATACACCATATACCACAAACGAAACCACCATGTAGTGATAACCTGTGTAGAGAATTACAGGTGTAACATATGGATGTCATCGCCATGAAACATTTTTTTCGGAAGAGGTACCTATACGCTACGTATGCTTACATAGGGCTAACAGGACCCTGTTTTTGTTGTAGTATAATTAATAGATTATTTTCGATGTCTTTCCTTTTTTTTTTTTTGAAGAAACTTTGCTGTTTGCTATGCACTGTGGTGAAATGTTGTTAGGAAACCTGTCCGGTACAGCGCATGTAGGTAAATTATTGAAGATCGAGTGTGAGTGTTTTTCATTAGTATTAACATTCAGAATTCGTTGAATTCCAAGTTTGTTATGCATCGAAGCATTTTTGATAATCCGGATTTAAGTGACTATTTTGATGAAATTTTTATTTTTATAATCTTAACATGAAATTTTTTTCTTCATAATAGCAAAAAAGTTTATAAAATCCTGCGTCTAATAAGTCCAAGTTAAAGACGAAATGTCAATTTGGTAAAAAGATATTGCGAAAAAACATCAAATTATGATGTTTTGGAAAATTTGAATAACTTCGGTATATTTAACATTTATTAATGTTTTTAAGTTTATTTTAAAGGTAAGTCTTCATACACGGAGAAATATGTCATTGAAAAAATTACTACATTTATTTGAAAAATCATAACATTGCATAGTAATAGAATACTTTATGAAATATATTTAGTAAAATACAAGATCGTTTTCAAAAATTGTATTGAATAAATTTTACTATTTTTTGTAGGATTCAATAATATACAGGTATATGAATCAATGTTAGGCTGATATTGATAATTTTACAACACTGTGTAGTATGAAACTTTATCTTTCCGTAAGAAAAAAAAACCACAGTTGACCCTACAAAATTTATTACGCCAGCAATTGTGATAAAAATGATTTCTCACGATTATCTTCTTGATTCACTTATGCTGTTCATTCAGGATGGATTCGGATAATATATTTCAGGAATCAGATTGCAGAAGACAATTAAATCAAACCAAACAATTAAATCATTACAAACAACCGAATTTTATTCTAACCTAAGTTAATGTAAAGACATCGCACGACGCTCTCATGCATTACATGCCGAATATATTTTGGAGGTTATATATTGTAACCTGAATGTTATAGGTTATATAACATCCAGTTAACTTAGGGGTGATGTAACTTATTCACCCGGATAAATTCTAATTTTCTACTACTAAAGAGATGAAGGGTTTCCGCAAGAAAGAGAACTGAACTTAATTTGCATCCTCAAATTTATTGGTCATATCCTATACTAGCTCAAATAAATTAAAATTGTCCTACATCCCTAAGCTAAAGTTGGGATTGCAAATTGAATTTTATTTTCATATCATATTTGATAAACAACGACGTCTCGTGTTTTCTAAATTACCTATCTCTTAATACAATCATGTAGTCTAGATTCTACCTTACAATCTCAAAAGAAATCTATTCTTACGTTTCGAAATCAAAATACAGTACGACAAAACAACTAAATTATCCTATGATGGTGCTTCTACAGCAAAGATTAATGAAAGGCACACTTTATCACACGCACATACGTTTTATATACCGTTGTGGTTATCGACCTAAAATAACTCCTATTAGAATCAACGTTTATTTCATTACGAGTACATTTCTCACTAGAAGGTAGCGCAAATCTAAATAACATACACTAGAATATTTGCATTCAGTTTTCTATTTAGTACTAAGAAAGTTCTTTTCTTTTTAAATCGGGGAAAACTCGTCTCTTTTACACCGCCGTGTCAAATCTTTCAAGTCAATATGCAATAATAACACTTTCTTGTTGCAAGTTCGCGTACACTAAATGCACGGTTGCACTGTACATGTCACTGTTTTTCTTTAACGATTGCTATGGAAATAAGAGCCTATGCTCGAAGTAATCCTGAAGAATTCCAGTCTTCTCAATCTCTATGAAGAGAAAAACTTTAAAGACCATGGCCTAACAAGTGCATTCTACAAATTCGTATTGGGGTTTAAAACCGGTTTTCGAAAACTATTTGGGGCAAGGTGGACCTCGCTCTGAGTTAAAGTACACCTCCACGAACCTTGCCCTTTGCCAGGAAGTTCGGGACTGTCGCTCCGCGGCGACGACTGGGACCTTCTTCGCTTTCGTCCCAGTTCAGTCTCCCACTATCCAAGATCTTTTTAGTGGGAGATGCTGGCGTCTGGGCAATCTTACGTTATCCTGTTTGTGGGCAACGCTTTTTTATGGTTTCTTGTGTGTCTAGCCCTTTGCCTACAGACAGGCCCCTGAATGTAACTCATTTAAAGACAGAAGAATTATTTCAGACAATTTTTTTCTGCGTAATTCGATGTAGAATAACTTAGTCAGCGCTCATAGTTTGGCTGGGTTTATTAGAGCATACTGCGTCGTATTTTGGCGTTAATTATCATTGTAATAATTTACTTTATTACATAGATGTGCCTTAATCGACGTAATGTTAAAGTAATTTTCGGCATATTTTTTGCCTAGATTAGCGTTGAAAAATATCTACGCCAAGATTCCGAAATCACATAAATTGGCATTCTTTGACATAGTATTGTGGCGTAGTTTCATGGCGTAGTTTGGCGTAAATTTTGGCATTGTTTGGCCTGAAAATTCTTCCACCAGGTCATATAGGAGTTCACAGCGGCATTCTTTTAACATCTGCACACTTTTCCTTTCCCGAGTCCACGCTTATTCCAAGAAGAAATTATCTAGTGATATGGATGAAAACAATACAATCCAATTGTATTCCTCAATCATTCGAATTTGTAAATAAACAAAAAAACTTGAGAATCGCAACGTGCATTTTTTCTTCAATTTTAAAATTCCCACAAAGGCCCGATAGGTGGCAGTAGCATGCAGGTGCGGCTTTACCGACAAGGTATTTGCTAGCGCTGCGATCGAGCGTCCAACTGTCACCCACAGAGATTATTCTCTCCAGAGTGTTTGTGTCCCGACGTATTTGGTCGCATTTATAGGTATCGTTCGCGATTTTTGCATAGGATCCGATTTTCACGTAGTAAATAGGAAATGCGGTTTGTTTTCATGTGACAGCATGGTCGGTCCCCTCCCCACTTCCCCTCATTTGCTCATTTAGCCACTCCCGCGCCAACAGCCTTAATAGTAAATTGTATGTGATTTAATATAAGAATATTTTGAACCTAGAGTAAGTCAAAAATTTATTAGTAATCATATTTTTTGAGTGCGAAATTCATTTCCGAATTTTTGGAGCACCTCTTTATCGCTTGACGATCTTTTCATCTTAGAATATGAAATATAATGTCACCAAAGTTTATTTTATGTTAGCCACTTGAAAGACGTGTTGCTATGCACAGGACAAACGAAGAAAATAATTATTCTAATACAAGAAGATGCCTACTACGTGCATTATTATGAATTGTATCACTGTTTCCGGAAAAGAGAATGTATCATTTTATCGCATTTCATCCGTTCAGACCCCCAGATCCGAAGAAATTCAAATGCTCACGACCGAAAGGAGAAATGCTTGGTTGAGGGCGACAAAACGTGATTTATCGGATTATGAAACAAACATTGGACGAATTTGTGAAAAGAATTTTCTTCCAGGTAATATATTGATTTTTATTGATGAATCATGAAAGTGGCTCAATATAAAAGTGGCATCTTTCTGTTTTATAATAATTATTTCTTCGATTCTTCCTGTGTATAGCAAGACTCTGTTCAAGCCGACAACATAAGCTAAACTTTAATGACATTTTAGTTTATATTTAAAAGGAAAAGATCGTCAAGCCAAATCCGATAGACTTACTATTAATATTTTCATCCATGATTAACCTTCCTGACAATCTACCCGCACCAGGCGGCTTATGACGTCAACTTGAATTGGTCAATTGAATCGTGTATCCATATTGTATTATATATTATATATACCGGGATACCGGGTGACCTACTAGAGTATGCATCCTTAACCTTGCATGCGGGGCTCTGCAAGGGTGGGCGAACCTTTTCCCTATCTGCTCGTGGGAACAACTATAACAACACCAAGCCCAGCTATGAATGCGGTTCAAAATGATCAAACGCGCAGAGTAACCGACAATACGTCGACAAACAGTGCCGATCGCCCTAGAGTTTGAGGTGCTGCAAATAATTTGGATGGGAATACGAAGACGGATTGGCGAGGTGGTCGACGTCTTGAGTGGACGGATCGACTCAGAGATGACTTGCTGGATTGCTACTATGCCAGCATCATACTTGCTGGCAGAGATTACATGGCGTGCCTGCACACTCTGCGGTGCCAGAAACACCCAGAGTTTTTGGACATTTCGCAACAGAGGTTACGAAACCCCGCCGACAATCTCTTGCAAGCAGGATATATACGCGGAACGCTTCCCCAACCGCTGCAAGAACAACCCGCAGTCCAACACCTGGACCACCACTTGTTCAGTTTATGTTGCGGTGAGAGCTTAGGTCGATTCAGATCAGAGGGAAAAGCCGACGATAGATCAAAAGACCAAAAGGCGCTTGCATCAACTGTACAAGAAAATTGGCTGGACTAGACAGAACACGTCTCGTATTCAGAGTGTGAATGACTAAATAACATCTAGTAAGCATTTTACGTTAAGGGTCCAAAAGTTCGCTCATGAACTGAGAATCCACCATCACACATTGAAGAAGTCAAATCTGCTAAATATCAAGCAGCACATTGTTGACAAGATACGGGTGTTATCTGACTCTAGGAGGAGAATACAGAAAAGGGAGGGATGGGTCAGGGAGGATCAATAGTCTCGCACTGACCCATCGCGACACTGAGAACATCATGCGTTTCGAAAATCTGTGCAACAACCTCATAACGTCCGAGGAACAATGTCCACCAATCACTGCCGCAGAGGTGAAGAAAGCACTGAGCGACACGATGAACTTCTCCGATGCCGGACCAAATGGTATCGAGAACTTTTGGTTTAAGAAGTTTACTTCTACGCACCAACATCTGGTTCGGATCTTGACCTCATCTATAAAGTCAGAGATACCCATTCGGCAGTGGCTGGTGTTAGGATGAATTGTAATCCTACCGAAGAAAGGCGACTTGTCCAACACAAGGAACTACAGGCCAATAACTTTTCTGAACACGCTGTATAAGACCTTTACAGCTATCCTGAACGACAGGATCATTCGGACAATGACACCTCTGTGAAAAGAGATTTACGAACGATGTGGAGAAAAAAGAGGCGTATCAGGCTGTAGGGAGAACTTGCCAATCGACAGAAGCATCTGCAAAGACGCTTTAGTCTACATCGCAATCTGTCGATGGCTTGGATTGATTACCAGAAAGCTTTCAATCCAACCTCCACTAAACTTATCATCTGTCTGTTCGAAAGCTTGAATATTTATCCATACATAGTGGGACACATTCCGGATGAAGAAATTTTGACGATGCCAATACCAATAGGATTTCATTCACTTTTATTAGTTTTTACTAATTGACAAATTTATTTAAGAGCTTCGTCAAACTTAGCGGACCAGGATCTTTTTGTAAGATAAAAATTCTACTCTAAAAAATAGTTTGAAAATTTTTTATACATCCGTGTACCAATTAGGCAAGATCCAGTCCTAATTAAATGATTAGCATCTAGAATACGTTCTTATGGAGTTAGTGATGTTTAATTGAGCTCAGTTTTTGTTAGTATGATTGAAAAACTACCAATTATTTTTTTGCAGTAGTCAAGCCACTCACAGACACACTCATTACAGTTTAGTCCTGACGACAATGTTAATAAGACCTGATAATTAGTCCCAATAAGTACTTATGAACTTGGTGATGCTTAATCAAATTGTTTAATTACTGTAATAATATCAAAATGCTTTAACTTTAGGAATTTTTAATTTTTAATACATTTCACCGAAAAGTCGGTGGTCGACCGCGAAATATCGGTAATGAAAATCGGGTAGTTCGACACTTTGAAAGGGAACCCAATACAAGTGTTCGTAAAGCCGGGCGACATGTAAACATGTCCAAAAGCGCAGTGGACAGGATTTTGCTGGATACAGGTCACCATCCTTTCCATTTCACGAAAGTTCAGCAGCTGGAACCTAATGATTTTCAGTTCAGGCAGCGATTTTGCCGGTGGATTATGGAAAACGAAGCGGAATTACACACAATCCTGTGGACAGATGAATCCCTTTTTACCCGGGAAGGGATCTTTAATGTTCATAATGAACATTACTGGGCTCAGGAAAATCCCGGAGTTTTCCGGGAGAGAGGATTCCAGAGGAAGTTTCATGTGAACGTGTGGGCTGGACTCATAGGCGACCGATTGATCGGACCGCACATTCTCCAAGGAACCCTGAATATAAGTAAATTCTCAGAAAATATTCTTGGTGAAAAATAATGAGCAATTTAAAAATTTTTAACTCTCGACAACAAAAAATTGCCCCAAAAAAATTGCATAACATAAAATTCCGGACAGTGGAAAATTCTCGAAAAAAATTACAAATGGCTCTACTTGATAAATAAATTAATAATTTCAAAATAATAGGAGTAATATCAGAAAGTAAAATGAGTAAAATGCGTTATCTAAGTTAATGTTCAATTTATTTATTCAATAAAGCAATTTTTTATTCATGTTTTTCGTGAATTTTCCAATTACGAGAATTTCACAGTCTCGTAATTTTGCCCTATGGGCAATTTCCTAATGTCGGAAATTTCCTATTTCGAACTTTTTTTGTCGGAAATATTATTTTTCGGGACTTTTTCAGTCATCTCGAGATATCAAGAAAATGGATTATTTTTTTCAGAATACTACTTTTATAGGGAGAACAGTATCTGCAGTTCCTTCAGGAAATTCTTTCTGAATTGCTAGCGGAAGTGCCTGATGAGGTCCTAGACAACATCATCTTCACCTTTCAAAGACTCAAGCATATATTGCCATCCGTACAATTATATTATACAGCCTTAAAAGCTACCCCTAGTATATTTAACAAACCCCGTCTCAGTTACCTTCGACTAAAGCAGCCAGAAAAATTTTCAATTAAAAATAGTCACCACAGATATCTTTCGCAGACTCTACTCCATATCGGTATACCTACAATAATATTATACAGCTTCAAAAAATCATCCCTAGTACATTTGACGAACGCGGGCTCAGCTGCCTTCAACTAAAGCAGTAAACAAAATTTCAAATAAAGAGTAGTA